>PVJH01006968.1:0-96764 GCA_004026705.1 Nesogale talazaci
GCGTGGGGAGCGGGCCGAGACAAAGATCGGGGCGGCCGCCCGCTGGCGGGTCTCACCTCCGAGTGAGGGGGCAGTGGGAGACGCCGAGGACCGACGGGGTGGGGGGCACTCTCGGGGACTGCCGGGTCCTTAGTGCCTTCTGCATGGCAGTGGCGTTTCTGGGCGTTTTTGTATCGACCCGTTCGCTCCCCCACTCAGCTGGATAGCTCCAGCTTCCCTCCCTCTCGGCACCCCCGCACGGCCACCCCCGGTTCGCGTTCTCCCCCGACTTTTCACCCACTCCCTGGCGGGGAAGCAGTATTTTGCCTTGAGCTTGGGGAACGTTTGCTCATGACAGGATGCCAGAGCGGGTTCTGACCCTGAACTGCCTTGAACTCCTCGCTCTTCCTCCCACCCTTTCCCCTCGGAGATGTCTGATGTCACGTGGCCATTAACAATTAGCTTTTCTTCTGCAAACATGGCAAAGGCATTTCGCTGGAATCCGTGGAGCTTCTCTTTCAGTTATAAAGGCGTCGCTTTTATTTTATATGTATTGGTGGGTTCTGGTATCATCTCTTGGCCAGACTGGTTTTCTTTCTAGGTATAAAGTGGCAGGTTTTATTTAGAGACGTGGCTGTTCCTAAGGTCACTAAAGTGTATTCCTGGCAGTTAGGCCGTCTGTGACTTGTCAAGAAATACTGGGCTTCAAGACAGAATTCTTTCAAACTTTACTTTATCGTTCTTTTTCTTTTTAATGTCTGTTGACAGGTTTTTAAAATTTTTCTTTTTGTATAGCCCTCGTATAAGAGGTCAAAGTGAACACATCTCAGTTGCTGCATTTCAGATTTATTTTGTTAGCCATTGGGCAAGAAGGAAAAGAATGGAATTTTACGAGCTTTGATGCCCAGAGTAGTCCATAGCCTACCTGGAAGCTAGAAATAAGATTAAATCCATTTTTAAATAAAAATATTGCCCGACATGACAACACTGGTTTTATTTGGCTCGCTTGTGGGTCTGAGAAGTTATTTTATTGATTAAATGTTGGGGTGCTCCTTTGTTAATGAAGTAAGATCAGGCTTTTTGGGGGTAATTCTGACATCTGCCTGTTTTGGTAAACAAGGAATTGGGACAAAATACCATGAAAAATGTGTTTATCTTTAAGGAATACTTTTTGGATGAGGATATATTTCTTAGAAGTTACAAGAACATACTGGAATAGAAAAGATGTTACCATTTTTATCTGTTACACTACTGCATGGACCAGAACACTTCACAGGGCTTAAAAAAAAAAGGGAGGGTGGAGGGGGGAGTCTTTGAATCCAAGCTGTTTTAAAATTGCTGTTAGGTTGTAATTTGTGGTTATTTGATCATTTTGCAATGAAAATAATGGAGGCTCAGTGCCACAGCACAGGTTGGGTTTTTGAACCCGCCCAGGAGGCAGTCTTGAAAGAGAAAACCTGACCATCAGTCCAGTAAAGACTACAGCCTAGACCTTCCTCTGGGGCAGTTGTACTTGCCATATGGGGTCACTACGAGCTAAAAGTGCAAAACCCAAACAGTACCACAATTAAAATGCACACAACTGAAATCTGAATTTCAGTAACAAAAGACACCTGAAAGCATATTTGATGTAGAGATGTCACTGTTCATATTCCTGTGAGACCAGCCGTCTTGCAGCTGGCTGCCTTTACAATGTTGACACTATACAAATTGTTTGTGAAAGGAATTTCAATTTAGGGTTAAGTCTCTGAATTATGGGACTCTTTAGCTCACTCTCAGTCACCTAATATTCAGTATTCCAGAGCTCTTTGTGAAACTAACAGGTCGTATTAATAATTCATGTTTTATATAACATGTTTACTACCAAACCCCTATTGAGGACACATTGAATTTTTTTCCTATGTATGTGCTGGATCTAATTGGACAATCAAGATCTAAGTGTCTATGGGAGAAAATCTAAAATGTTAACAAAGGCTTCTAGAGAAATTTATGTGTGATTAAGAAATACATTCTTGTATTTTATGATATTTTATTTTTATCATCAGCTAAAAGTAAATGTAGCATTAAAATCTTGTTAATATCATTTGTCTTGTTAAAAGTAGCTCCTATGAACTGTTCATTTCATTCTCATCCTTGGATTCAGGCTCTGTGGAAGTAACTTTCAGTGTTAGGTATTAGAAGTCATTTAGTCTGCCATATGTAAACTATGTTGTCAGGAGGAAATAAGAGGAAGTGAGAGATATATAGGAGAAAAGATGGGCTTGAGAGAATCGATTCAATTCATGTTAGCTTTGTGCACCAGGAGTCATGCTTTATAAATTTATTTAAACAATTTTTATAGGGGTCATGTTTTAATAAGTCTTTCACTTTTTATAAAATATAAAAAGAAAATGGCTTTCCTCTATAACTGAGTAACAAATTTTAATATACTTGCTTGTTGGTATATTTATGTTTCAGATATTGGCTCAGTGCTATAATTATGGGAGAAAAGAGTTCCCAAGGCTTTTTTCCCCTCCATAATTTCAGTGGTCTTTTCCTCATTTTTCTTTCATGAAATAGGACTAACTGAAAAACAGTGCAATTTTATTATTGTGAAATATGAAAGGGTCAACGCAACTGAGAAAGATATTCAAAAGATATGATATAGTGATAATCCTCATTTGAACAACATTATCTGTGAATATGAAATTTTTGTTCTACTAATTTCTTTGTTATTGTCTGATAGTGGTGAATATTTATAAGGCACTGCATTTTGAGTCTTGCTACTTCCTAGTATTCATATGTATGTAATTATTACATCAGACACTGACATTCTTTTATATAACTTAGGTACATCGATGGTAGGTAATTATTTAATGAATTATTGCTTAATGGAAGAAATAAACCAAAATATTCCTTAACAAATTTAGCTATTTTAAAATCTATCTCCTCAAGCATGTGCAGAAGGAATAATTTTAAGTTCTTTTCATTTTTGATTGGCTAATTATTGCTTAAAATTTTTAAGTAAGAAATAACTTAAAAGTGCATATATATAATATAATTATGCTGCTTTTCATTTTAAATGCTGAAAACAACCAATAGCTTTATGACATATTTAACTGTGCTTTTTACATAGTATTTGTGAGATTAAAAAAACCCTAAATATAACATATAGTATAGTTGACAAGCATTGAAGCTATCATGTTGGCAGATAGGTTTTTTGAACTTGGTGAGTAGAGTGCCAATTAAACCGATAATTATTTTTTAAAGACTTTTGTGTCATGTAATACTAACAATACTAACCCAAGTGTTCTCATTGTCATGAATGATGCTTTGTTAGTATTTTGCCCCTAGATTTTCATTGTTGATTGCTCTTGATAACTACAAAAGAGAAATTGCCACAGGGTCAGAAAAATGTATTGCATACATTATCAGTGTAACTTTACTGTACCTGGCCCAATTATCCCCACTGACCAACTTGGAAAATCAATAGACATCTACCAGTAAATGTAACCTTTCTTTGTATTATTTTGGGGGGAGGGGGGTCAACTCTAAATGATGTTATTAAAGACTGTATTATCATGATATTACATATTGTATTTGAGGACCTAGATACACATATCCACAGCAGATTGATAGGAAGGAGATAAAAATTATCTTCTCTGGACATTGGACCTCTACTCAAGTACTCCCTCAATGCAAAGACAGTTTGTTCTGCTAACCTGGCATTCCATGATGCTCACTGACGTGATAGCTGAAGACAAAAGTGTGCATAAGCAAATGTGGTGAAGAAAGCTGATGGTGCCTGGCTATCAAGATATAGCAGCTGGGGGCTTAAAGGCTTAAAAACAAGCAGCCCTCTAGCTCAGAAGCAACAAAGTCTACGTGGAAGCAGCACAGCAGACTGTGTGATCATAAGGTGTCAATGGGATCTGGTATCAGCCATCAAAGACCCAAAACAAAACAATTCTATCATTGTGAATGAGGGGG
This sequence comes from Nesogale talazaci, assembly GCA_004026705.1. NCBI lineage: Eukaryota > Metazoa > Chordata > Mammalia > Afrosoricida > Tenrecidae > Nesogale > Nesogale talazaci. Next base: position 3,949 of record PVJH01006968.1, read on the forward strand.
AGTGCGGAGTGGAGACTCAAAGCCTCTCTGTAGGCAACTGGATATCCCCTTATCAGAAGGGTTGCGGGGAGGAGATGAGCCAATCGGTACAGTATAGCAATGATGAAACATACAACTTTCCTCTCTAGTTCTTTAATGTTTCCTCCTCCCACTATCATTATTTCACTTTTACCTTACAAATCCAGCTAGACCAGAGGATGTGCACTGGTACAGATCAGAGCTGAAAATACAGGGAATCCAGGACAGATAAACCCCTCAGGACCAATAATGAGAGTAGAGCTACCAAGAGGGTAAGGAGAAGGTAGGGGAGACAGGGAACCGATCACAAGGCTCTACATATAATCCCTCTCCTGGGGTATGGACAAGAGGACAGTGGATGAAGGGAGACATCGATCAGTCAGTGTGCGAGATAAAATTTTTTTAAATAAATTGTCAAGGCTTCGTGAGGGACGGAGGGGGGAAAAGTGAGCTGATACCAAGGGCACAAGTAGAAAATGTTTTGAGAATGATAACGACAACAAATGTAAAAATTTGCTTGATGCAGTGGAGGATGTATGGATTATTAGAAGAGTTGTACTAGCTCCCAATAAAATAATTAACAAGAAATTATCCTCTTCAAAATATCTTTTAATGTTTCTTATACTATGTGAAAGCAGTGATTAACTCATATTACACACTGTTCTAAGTCTTGCTTTGTTATATCTTCACAGCAAGCTTTTCTTATAGGTATTGTGGCTGTTTTTCAAGTGAGTAAACAGAGGCTTCTGATATGGTTAAATAATTGTTTCTAGGGTCTTACCTCTATGTTCACCAGTTTGAAATGAGTTTTGCATTTAAACTACTATGTTACACTTCCTCAGTGATGATGGGATTTTCAAAAGTCAGTGGTAACCTCTGGTGTAGAAGTCTGTAAACAGTGGTAAATGGGAAAAGCTTACCAGAATCATACTTCAACTCCATCAAATTAGTTTTATTACATTAAATAATTTACAAGAAAATTAAAGATAGGGCATACTTATCAATCACAATGAAGGTACTTAAAAAACACTTGAAATATTTGTAGATTTATTTTTGATCAGTCATGTTACCATAGTTCATTGTAAAATACAAGTGAATATGGTTACTGAAAAAATATTAAAATAACATGTATACTTGGCTCTGTTTTATAAGTATATTTACTTGCATTTTCACTTATATATTTACTTATTTACATTATATCATGTTTTAAAATTAATTTGCATTATTTGTGCTTATGCCACCAAAGGGAAGACAGCCAAGACATGTGTATGTCATGGTGAAACTTTTGCCTTATGGTAGATTAAAAAGTATATACATAAACAATTGAGGATTTCTTCTTGTTTTTTAATATTGTTGTAACTTATTTTTTCATTTTCCAAAAATCTGCCAAAAGGTGTACATTCTATATTGTTTATTATATGTAGTTATATATCACCAGAATTCAGGACTTTGGAACAGATTGTGCATTTCTGTTGTACCTTTTTATGTTGAAAACTGATCCTTATTATATAAAAATAGTAAACATATGTCATATCTTCTTTGTATTTAAAGAACAGAAAATGTTACTGATTTTACTTGGAAGTATCAAGATAAAATTGCTTTCTTTTGAACAAAAGTCTTAAAAAAGGCTTGCTTTTTAAAAACACATTTTTGTGTCTTCATATATATTTTTTAATATACTTTCAAGAATACTCTAAATCAGCGCATCTCAGCCTGTGTATTGCAACCTCTTGGGGGGGGGGGTGATGGTGTCAGACTAACCTTTCACGGGGGGTTCCCTATTCATAACAGTAGCAAAATTACAGTTACGAAGTAGCAACGAAAATAATTTTATGGTGGGGGGGTGGCCACAACATGAGAAACTGTATTAAAGGGTTGTGGCATTACGAAGGTTGAGAACCACTGCTCTCAATTATATGTGTCTGTCTTATAAACAGGATAAAGACCCAAGGATAATCCTAGGTTAGCTACTAACTCGTTTTTCAGCCTTCTCAAGTTAAGGCTTAATGCTAAGTGCAGTAGTCGGTAGGTGCAACTGAGTTGCTCCTGACTCAGAGTAGCTGTGTCCAGCAGGACAAAGCATGGCCCCCAGCGCTTGGCCATCCTCACAGTTGTTTTCATGTTTAAGCACAATGTTGTAGCCATTGTGCCCATCCATCTTGTTGAGGGCCATTCTTCTCTTTTCTTTTTTGTTCCTTGATTTTGCTAAGAACGGTGTCTTCCAATGATTGGTTTCTCCAGATAACCTGTGTAAAGTACAGGAGAGAAAGTCTTGCCATCTTCGTCATTAAGGAACATCTGATTGTGCTTCTTCCAGAACAGATTTGCATGTTATTTTGGTTGGCCATCGTCCTTTGACTATTCTTTACCAACACCATAGTTCTGATGCAGTGGTTGTCAACCTTGAGGTCATGACCCCTTTGGGGGTCGAACGACCCTTTCACAGGGATCACCCGATTCATAACAATAGCAAAAATTATAGTTATGAAGTAGCAACTAAAGTAGTTTTATGGTTGAGGGCTACCATGACATGAGGAACTATATTAAAGGGTTGCAGCATTAGGAAGGTGGAGAACCACTGTTTTGATGCATTGACTTGACTTTGAACTACCTTACTCCGCTACCACACGTATGCGAGGCAGTGGAAAATACGATGGGTTTTGTATTAGGTAGGTTTAGTCCCCAAAGTAATGTCTGTAGTTTTCAAGGCTTGAAAGAGGCCTTGTGCAGCAGATACATCTAACGCCTTGCTTGATTTTTTGACTGCTGCTCCCATGAACGTTAATTGTGGGTCCAAGCAAAACAAAGTCCTTCAATCTTGTGTCCATTTATCATGATTTTGCTATTGGCTGGTGGTGAGGACTTTAGTTTTTTTATACTGAGTTAAATTCTGAAGCTGAAATCCTTGATCTTCATCAAGTGCTTCAAGTTCTCCTGACTTTCAGTAAGCAAGGTTGTGTCATCTGCATATGCAGGTTGTTAATAAGTCTCCCTCCAATCCTAATGCTGCTTTCTTCTTTATGAAGTCTTTCAAGAATACTCTATTTGATCATCATACAAACTGAGTAAGGGTAGTGAGAGAATACAACCCTGATGATGCACACCTTTCCTGACTTTAAACCATGCAGTATTTCCTTGTACCATTTGCCTCTTCATTCATGAATAGGTTTCACATGAGAACAGTGAAGTGTTCTGGAATTCCAATTCTTCTTAAGACTATATATAATGTTATGATCCACTATGTTAGTCTGAGTAAACTAGAGAAACAAATTTATAAACACGCATATGGATATAAGTGAAAGGTTTGTATACAAGAGGAATGGAACATGAAGAAAACATCCCAGTCCAGTCCAAGGTCACAAATTCCATATTAGCCCATATGTCCGAGACCAGTCTCTTTCCAACTTATGAAGCACGTGCGATGACACCAGGACAATAACAGGCCAGTAGGTGCAGAGTCTTGTGTGTCCAGTGGCAGTAGAAGCATCTCAGCGCTGGCAGGGGTCTCCTCGTGGCCTCCCAAGCCCCTCAGTACTGGCAGGTGTCTCCACGTGGCTTCTCCAGTCCCAAAAGTTTGACTCCATCAGAGCAAGGCCGTGTGGCCTCTCCTCTAGCTCCTCCATTCTCCAGAAATCAGGATCGATCAGCATGCTCTCATCTCGTCTTGTCAGTAGTTCATCTCTCAGGGAAGTGAAACAAGTCCCTCTCTTCCACCTGGGAAATACCACGAGACTTCCCAGAATTCTTAGGAGAAAGCTGTGCCCACACAGAGACCTCATTGGCTATCTCCAGATTGACATGCTAGCCTCCACCCCTATACCTTCAGTCATAAATTACAAGTAAGCATTTTCCTTGTATACTCTGCTTTGAGGCAAGATCCATCTGACATTAGCATTGATGTCCCTTGTTCCATGTCATTTTCAGAATCTGGCCTGAACCGCTGGTAGCTCACTGTTAATGTACTGCTATAACTGTTGTTGGAGGATCTTCAGCAAAATTATACTTGCATGTGATATCTATAATACTCTTCTATAATTTAAACATTCTGATGAGTCACCTTTCTTTGGAATGGGTACAAATAGATCCCTTTCAGTCAGTTAGCCAAGTACTTATCTCTTGGCATAGAGAAATTAATGCTTCTAGTTCTTCATCAATTTGTTGAAATGTTTCCGTTGGAATTCCATCAATTCCTAGAACCTAGCTTTTGGCTAATGCTTTTAGTGCATCATGGACTTCTTCTTTCAGTAACATTGGTTCTTGCTAAGATGGTTCTTCTCGAAATGATTGAATGTTGGCAGATTCTTTTTGGTATGGTGACTGTATATTCTTTCCATCTTCTCTTGATGCTCCCTGCATCTTTCTTTATTTTGTCCTTAGAATCTTTTTCAATATTGAAACTTGGAGGATTTTCTTTAGTGTGACTTTCAGTTCCAGATCTGAACAGAAGTGTTCTTTCTTTCTGGTTTTCTAGCTAGTTGTAATTCCTACTACTATTGAATTAATGTTTGAGATTTGTTACTTCTAAGCGTTAGTGCTACTCATTAATGTAAATTTGGTGACATTGATATTAATAATACAGCATTGTTTCAATCTTGTGAAATTGCCATGTGACAATACTAAAACTTATCATTTTAAATTTAGCAGCAATTTCTTTGAAATTAGTTAAGTATTTAGATTATTCTAAAAGTAAACTAAGTGTATATCACTTGGTTCTGGATTTTAAAATTTTATATTACTGACTTGTACTGCTATTTCTGATAGAAAAGGAAACTTCTCATGGATTAGGAAGTAAATTTTTTATTCCTTAAACTGTGTTTATCTCCTTGAATTTGTCTTATTTATACATTTAATGATTTTAATGAAGTAATCCTTTATTTGCAGCTCTTTCAAATATATATATTTTTACAATTTGGAGGTATAGTCACAAAATACTTTTAAAGTGTTCGGTCTTCATGTATGTCTTAAATGTGCTCCCTGCCCTCATCAAAATAGTTGTCTGGGAAAGTATTATAAAGTTGGTCGTTCATGGTCCCGTTCAGGTGTTTTACATGTTCCTGGGTAATCTCATCAATATTTAGGGTTTTTCATCAGCTAGAGTCCCTGAGTGGTGCAAATTGTTAACTGTGCTTGGCTGTTAATCAACACTTTCAAGATTTAAGTCTCCTGAGCCTTAAAGAAAGGCCTGGTAATTGACTTCTGAAAAGCTCATACTTACTCACTGGTGCATAATTCTACTTTAACACATACTTTGGGGGTTGTTATAAGTTGGAATCTACACAATAACAAGTACGTTTGCTTGTGTGTTTCTTAGTATCCATTGCTAGTATAGCTTGAATGGTGAGGACTTCTTCAGATTTCCTGTCTAGATATTTCATCAAGAAAGATCAGTTACTGGAGAAGGATAGTGTTGATGGTAATGCCCAGGGTTAGGGAAACTTTCAATGAGATGGTGTGACAAAATAACCAACACAATGCACTCAAACATACAGTCATCCTGATGAAGGAGGGCACAGGACCTTTCCTGTTATATATAAGGATGCTACTGAAGCTGACTTGGTGGCACTTAGTATGCACACATGCCAGATTCTCATCTTTATTCTCCCATTCCTTTCTTTATCCAATCCATTTCATCTTCTGACTATCAGTGGCCCTTCATGTAACCTGAACCTTCCTATTATTTCTGTCTTCATTTCTAATAACTATGAGTGATGTTTAGAATCACCACAGTGAGTAAATTTATGACCTACCCAGAGCCTACAGTGTTGGCAGCTTTAAGTTTTCCTCTTTTGGTCCTCTTAATATAGTCAGACACATCAAATCCTGATAATCTAATTTCCTAAAAACATTTGGATATATTTGTTCCTCTTATTGTTTCTTAAGTCAGGATTTTAGGATGTCTCATCTAAATTATTACTTTCAGTTTTGCCCCCATTTTTTTTTTTTTTTAATTTTTAATTTTTTAATTGTATTTTTTCCAGTTTTTTTTTTTTTTTTTTTTAGGCATCACTGCCCTGGTGGTGGGAGTAGGAGGCTCAGCCTTTGCTCCGTGGAGCTGAAATTGAACCTCCATCCCAGTGGGCCGCAGTCCCGCGCACAACCACTACGCCACCGGGGCTCAGCCCGCCCCCATTTTAATCTACCATTTTCTTCCATATATATCTGCATGTCCGTCCACCCATCTACCCACCCACCCACCCATGTGTACTAGGAAGAACGTTAGGTGCGAGGATATAGTAATGAGGAAATTAACCTCCTTCCTCTCCTCTCCTCCGAAAACTCATAGTGACTCTAAAGGATATAGTTAACCCTTTTGGTTTTTGATTGCTACATGTAAATCTTTACAGGCTCAAAACAGCTTTATCACTTTTCTGTGGAGTGACTAGTGGAGTCAAACTGGTGACCTTGAGGTTAGCAGCCCAAGGCATAACTTGCTGTGCTACCAGGTCTCCACGATGAGAAACTAATGTACTTATATTACAGTGCTGTGACATTTACTTGAGAAATTTTTACTTAAATTTTTTATTATGATAAAATATATGTAATAGAATCTTTGCCATTTTAAACATTTTTAAGTGCACACTTCTGTGACATTAATCATGTGCTGTGCAGCCATAGTTACAACTTATCTCCGAATATTCTTCATCAGTAGAAACTCAGTGTCTTGTAAGGCATAATTACCCATGTCCCTTCCCCACAGTCCCTGAAAATCACTACTAAACATTAGTCTCTATGCATTTGTCTGTTCTAATATTTCAGAAAATAGGATTATGTAATACTAGGCTTTTTGTATCAGGCTTATTTCATCATAATGTTTTCCATGTTCATCCACATTTTAGCGTGTACTTAATTGATCTGTATGGCTGGAATATTCAATTGTATAGATATATACCTCTGGTTTTTTTTTTTGTTGTTGTTTTTTAATGGGTTACTTCCATCGTCAGATTATTGTGCATAATGCTGCAGTGAACATTACAGATATCCAAGACCCTATTTTCAAGCCTTTGGGGTATAAAAAGAAAAATGATAGCTGGATCCTTTGGCCCCTTATACTTTGGACATATAAACAAGAGGAACCAGTTTCTGGAAAAAGACATGCTTGGTAAAAGTAGAGAGTCAGCAAAAAAGAGAAGCCTCTCAATGATAAGGATTGGCCACGGTTGCAGCAGTGCCTCCAGCATAGGAGAGCTTGTGAAGGTGGCATACGACTGAGCAGAGTTTCCTCCTCTTACACATTGGGTCACTATGAGTTGGCACCGAACAATAACATGTTAATTATATGTTTAACTTTTTGAGCAGTTTCTCAATATTTTCAGTGGCTTCACCTTGTATCAGTGCATAACATTTCCACCAGCCATGCATAAGGGTTTCCATTATCCACATCCTCTTTAATATTAGTTGTTTCCATTTTTCTGATAATAGCTATCCTAAAGGGATCTAGACAAGCTACATTGACACAGTGACCTCAAATGTAGGAAGAATTATAGGGATGGTACAGGACAGGGCAGTGTTTCGTTGTATATAGGGTTGCTGTGCATTGTAACCAATTTGATGGCATCTAACAAGTATATCTCATTTATGATTTTTATTTGCTTTTTCCCTAATGACTATTGCCATTGAAAACCAAAACTCACTGCCTCCAAAAATTGTAAGTCATTTTGATAAATTTGAAAGAGAGAAGGGTATTACTCATATGTAAAGGAAATACCTATTTCTAAAAGGTCTAAAGCACTGGGAAGTATCAAGACAAAAATTTGGTTTAATTAATAAGATTTCAGTCTGATAAGATGTAACTTTTTTAATGTAGCATTTTAGCTGTATAGTACATTTAAATGTACTTACTAAGATGTAGAATTGCTTTAATACTATACCTACTAATTCTCATGCTTGCGTTTGCATGCACATACTTGACCAGGAGCTTTATTTTCAGTGACTGTACTGTAATTAAAATGAAAAGATAGACTATGGGAAAACTGATGGTTTGCTTCTTAAAATTAAATACGCTTTAAAAGGCTTTAATTATACTTCTATACTAGGTGTGTAATGACTACTAGATTTTTTAATTTTAGAACTCAATTAGAGAATAGGATTTGATAGCAGTTTGTTTGAAGTGTAACATTTTAAAATGGTGTTTTACAGTATGTCAGATTTTGTGCTTTTTCAAATTCCTTATACATTTATAATCTTGTTAAGTGATTCTGACATTGGCTGCCTCATGTGTGCAGAGTACAACTGCCCCATGGATTTTACAAAGATGTAATCTCTCAGAAGCAGATCCTAAGGCTTGTTTTGAGGCAGGCTTCTGTGGGTAGATTCAAACTGCCAACCTTTGGCTAGTGTTAAATGATTAGCCATTTCAACCACCTGGTCTCCAAAAGTAAATATTTTTCGGGTAAATTGTCAACATCATGGTTTATTTACCTATTTTTTTATCACTTCAGAAAGCAAAAGAATCAGCATTGTATTTTACAGTAATTTATGTTTTTAGGTTTGTGATTTCCTCCCCGCACCTCACAATTTCTCCAAATGGTAGGAAATTTTCATCTCTCTGTTCTCCTATCTTCCTAAAAGCTATAAAGTAATGGAAACATTTTTTATTTTTGGCATTTTTTGAAATCTAAAACTATATTCCAGTATTTTCTTTGTTATCTTGCTTAAAAACAAACAAAACCCAAACTTGACAGCAATATGTACTTTCCAAATCTAAAAGCCTTTTATCCTTTTTCTTTGAATATTAAAGTTCTTATTTTTGTTTTTTTAACATTAATTATAGACTCAGGAGAAGTTAATATGTAGAACAATGTTTTCCAAAGTCGATTTTACCATACCTTGGGAAGGCCCTGGAATGATTCCAACTCAAACTCACCATTCCCAAGTGCGTTCTGACTTATCGTGACCCTACAGGATAAAGTAGAACTGCTCTTGTGGACTTTTGAGAATGTCAATCTTTATAAGCAAAGAAAGCCTCGTCATTGTATGATTGAGGGGGCTGCAATAGCAGTTAGACTTGCCCGTGCATTATGGGCTATACTCTAATTTTTTTCACTGGCCAGTGCTAATTAATTTGTTTTCTTTCTGAAATGGAGAAAGCAAGCAAATAAATTTGGGAACCTTGATTTAAAATATATTATTGGAAATCTTATTCTCTGTTACATGAAAATTATCATTTTAATGTTTTCTTTTTTCTATAAAACCTACATCAGTAGTAACCAGCCATCATGTGACCGTGAACCAATCACTTAAAATTCTTAGGTTCAGTTCCTTCCAGATTGGAAAATAACAAAATTTCACAGAGTTGTAGGAATTCAATAAAATAATGCATATGAGGTATTCTGGACAGATTCTTGTACCTAGTAAACACCCCCAGCAATTACAGTCCTGTATTGTTAGTTAGTTAGTTCGTGCTATTGGTAATAAAGAATTGTGTAGCTGATCTAGTCCTTTAGATTGGGGAATGCCTAAATTAGTGATTCACAATGAAAATTGAAGTAACTGATCTCTGTACTTTTAACTCCACATCCTTCCTGAATTTTCTAAGATGCTTTCCTTGTCCCACTCTGTATATACTGAGCAAATACTGTGGAAAGTTGACCTGAATAAAGAGGAATATGGCATCAAGATTAGAGGAAGATTCATGGCAACCTTGACTACTGAAAGTGAAGAGTATTTGAAACAATAATTAAGATCAAAGACCTGTAGCCTTCAGTATGGATTACAACTTAGTGTAAAGAAAACTGAAATTTTCACAACTGTATCAATAAGCAGAATCCTGCTAAAGAGAGAAAAAGTTGAGTTTGTCAAGGATTTTATTTTGCTGGAACCCACAAACAATGTCCAGAGAAGCAACAATGGACAAATCTGCTACAAAAGACCTCTTTTAAGAGCAAAAATACCATCCTGAGGCTTAAGATGTGCATGGCCTAAGTGATGGTATTTTCTATATCCTCCTGTGTGTGCAAAGGCTGGACGGTGCCTAAGGAAGACAGAATAATTGATTTTTTTAAAATTAGGGTGTTGGTGAATAATTGTATCATGTTGCTAGTCCAGGTAGACAAATCCAAAGTCACTCATATAAATAAATGTCAGAGAGCTTTATATCAATTAGCAATTGTATATTGAGAAAACATTTTAGTCCTATCCAGATCAAGTTCATAAATCCGATATTAGTCATAATCCAATATTAGCCCATAAATTCCTCTTCAGACTCACTCAGCACATGCAATGATGCTAAAGGCAGGATGATCATAGGACAGTGGATGAAAAGTCTTGTGGATCCAATGGTGGTAGAAGCATCACAACACTGGTTGCCATGTGGCACCTTGTATGTTGACAACAAATGAAGCAGAAAAAGTGTGTGCTTTCTCCCTGGAGAAAAAAACAAAACAGGAAGTTCCTAGAATCTTTCTGGTGGGTGTTCCCTTGTGACCTGATTGACAGGCTAACCTCCACCCCTTTGCTCTTAATATCCACAAGTTGACAAGAGATTATGTAACTACCTGCATGCATTGCCAGAAGAACAAAGAAGTTTGTCTTAGGACAAGTACTGCCAGAATTCTCCATAAAAGCAAAGATGGTGAGATTGTCTCGCATACTTTGGTTATGTTTTCAGGGTGTACCAGTCTCTGTAGAAGGTCATTATGCTTGGTAAAAGAAAAGGTCAGTGAAAGTGGGGAATGCCTACCATGAGATGGATTGGCACAGTGGCAACAACAGTGGGTTCAAACAACAGTGATGACATTGGCTCAGGATCATGTATTTTTTTCTGTTGTATATTACATTGTCATGTGTTAGAAATGACTAGATGGCATCCAATGGTAGCAGTCATTATATTAGGTTTTTCCTTATTTTTGCTTTCCAGCTTTATTAAGTTTTGAGGCTTTTCATAAGTTATATATGTCTTTTGTTTCATTTATTCTTACCCCCCCCCATTAGTGGATACATTTTTCTTTCTCTGTTTTCCACCACTGTCTTGCTATTTTAATATGTTTAATAATTTCAATATGTAGAATCAATTATTATTTCTATCTGAAAATTATTTTTAAAATATTGAAAGTGTATATAGTAGTCGTATACAATCCCAATTTAAATCCCTTAATTGAATACTTATCACCTTTAAACTTTTACTTTCATTCTTTTTTTATACACTTAAACCTTTTTAAAGAGATTCTTTTTTTGTGTGTGTGGGCATCACTGCCCCCTGGTGGGTGTAGGAGGCCAGCCTTGCTCCTAGAGAGCTGCTGCTGGATTTGAACTGCCAACCCTGTGGGCCGCAGTCCCACACACAATCACTACGCCACCGGGGATCAGCCCTTTAAAGATATTCTTTTTGTATTATGTGCAGTCACCTAATCTGATGTCAATTTGAGGATTAAGAGTGGAGGGGTGGAGTCTAGCCTGTCAATCTGGAGATAGCCAATGAGACCTCTGTGGGGGTATAGCCTTCTCCTGAGAATTCTGGGATATGTAGTAATTACTTCTTGGAGGCAGGACATACTATCTCTCTGTTCACTCTCTGGAAGACATTGCAGCTGACAAGACACATGGCAGCATGCTGATAGACCCTGAGCCCTGGAAATTGAAGGAGCCAGGGGGAGACCCTGCCAGCAATGAGATACTTCTACCACCACTGGATACACAAGACTCTACACCCACTGGCCTGTGATTAACTTGGTGTCATTGCATGTGCTTCATGAGGACTTATAGATTAGGACTTATAGAAGAGGACTTATAGATTAATTAATTAATTAATTAATAGGCTAATATTGGACTTATGACCTTGGACTGGACTGGATTGGGATGTTTTCTTATAGTTGCTTTTGTATAACAAACTCTTTTTTTTGTTTTGTTTGTTTTGGCATCGCTGCCCTCTGGTGGGAGTAGGAAGCCCAGCCTTGCTCCTGGAGAGCTGCTGCTGGATTTGAACCGCCAATCCTGTGGGCTGCAGTCCCACACACAACCATTACATCACAGGGCTCAGCCCCAAACTCTTTTTTATACACATATGAGTGTTGTGAATTTGCTTCTCTAGTCTACTCAGACTAACACATAGTATAACCAAGTTGTTAGATGCATTTCCTATAGTTGCATCAGTCTATTAATGCAGGTTTAATCATTGTGTAGTGATTAAAATTATACTTTCATTTTTCACTGTTTCACATTTGTGACAAACTTGAACAGGATATTTTTTTCTTTCCCTTTCCTATTTACTTTCGTAGGATTGGTGGATGTCCAGAAGTAGAATTTCTACCTTAAAGGACCATTTTCTTTACGATACCTATTGTAACAGGGCTGACAGTAATGTAAACATTTGTTTTCAGTGGTATACCAAAGTTAGAAATTTTTGTGTTTATTTGAAGTTCTTTTATTGCTGAAAGTTGCCCATCCACTCTGTATTGTATATGTTTTACCATAAAACTGCTAGAGTTTGTTACTATTCACTGAATACTGAATCCCCTTTCCATTATTTTCTCTGTTATATAGCAGTCTGGAGCATATAAGATGTTTTAAAATTCTGAGATTCTTTGTTTCAGTGATCCATCTTTTTTTATACCAGTTCTAACTTATTTTGTCAATGTTTAATACTGATCTTAATGTCTGGTATGGGAAAACACTCAATTATTTTCCTCTAAATAATTTTAATTTTTTTAATATACAATGTAGACTTAAGGATGAGGTATGTTTATGGGATACACGTTTAGGGACGAAGATAGCGTTTGGCCTCTGCTTCCTGTAGTAGGTGTCTCTATTGTTTTCCTCCCTTCACTGGTCTCCCTACTATAAAACTAGATAATCCAGCAGGTGTGCAAGAAGTACATCAATAATCAGATAAATTTTCTTTTACCCATTGTCAAAGCTTTTAACATAAAGAACATTTTAGTAAAGGATTGTGACAGTTACATAATCTATCAACTTATAAAGGAAAAATCTTGTAAAAAAAAAAACTTGTGAAAAAAAAATCTATCAACTAGCCTGTCAGGTCACAGCTTGATGAAAAATAACTCACTGGAAACCAGATACAGACTGATTCTGCTTCACCTTCTTCCTGATAAGTCAAGTGGAGTCTTGGAATTGAAGAACCACATGGAGACCCCTGCCAGCATTGAGATGCTTCCACTACCACCGAATCCACAAGATTCACCGACTGGTCTGTCATCTCCTGGCTTTCGGCATCATTGCATGTGTTGCCTGATTCTGAAGAGGAATTTATAGATTGGTATCGGACATCAGGGCTAATATCAGACTTAGGGATCTGGACTAGGCTTGCATACAATTGCTCTTTTATATACAACTCTTTCTTATACACTTGAGTGTCCATGATTTTCTCTAGTTAACCAGGATTAACACAAAGATTATATAGCTCGTGATACATTTTATCATTTATTGCTGTTGTCACTAATGGTGGACTAGTTGTCCTGATCAGAAGGCAGTGACATTTTAAAAGGGATTTTATGTGAGTTTCTCAGAGGAGGTGTTGTTGAAGATAGTAGAGAAAAGAGAAAGGAAGCATTTTTAGGGCAGTGGTTCTCAACCTGTGGGTCGTGACCCCTTTGGGGGTCGAATGACCAATTCACAGGAGCCACCTGATTCATAGCATAGTAAAATTATAGGTAAGAAGTAGCAACGAAAATCATTTTGTGGTTGGGAGGTCACTGCAACATGATGAAAGGGTTGCCAGTTTAATAGAACAAAGTATTCTTGCATTGAGGGAGTACTTGAGTGGAGGCCCAATCTGCTACCTTAATACTAAATCTATAAATGTATGCACAAAGATCTATTTCTCCATCCTCGTATATAAATATACTCACATATGTACATGCCTTTATAAAGACCTCTGTAAATGCCCTTTACCCCCCAGTTCTGTCCTTTCTTTCCTTTTGGTTTCCTCTTGTCTCACTATCATGCTCACCCTTCATTTGGGTTTCAGTAATCCCTCTCAATTACAATTCCTTTGATCAAGCCGGACCAGACCTCCTACACCCTCCTCGCCACCGATTTTGGAGCACTTGTTCCCTTGTCCCTGGGTTGGTTAATATCACTTCCTTTCCCCACTTCCCCCACTGCTATGTACTCCCCAGAATCATCGGACCCCTTGTGCTTTCCTCCAAATTGTTTTTCCAGCCTACCTGATCTAGATAGACCTAAATCTTATCTAAATAGTAGCACGCACAAAAACAATCAATAACAACAAAAAAATAAAACAAAGCAACACAAGAATAAAACAACAACAGCAGCAAAAAAAACCAATGACAATAAAAACACCTGTAAATAGTTCAAAGACTGTTGTCCTTAGGAAGTGTTTCCCAGTCGAGTTTGATGGGGTGCCATGCCCTGGTGCCCAAGTCTATTTTTGGTACTCCCTCAGGATTTCCTTGCTCTGCTCCTCTTGCTGTTCTCTTGCATGCCCTTAGTGTTTTGTCTTGGTTTGGTGGGGTCAGATCTGGTGCATTTACCACACTGTGTCTCCAGTATTGTCCCCTGTAGGGCAATGGGTCAGTGAGAGATGCCCTGTCTCCTAGTGGGACCAGTCATATATATGGTCTTTGTGGATTGGCTGCTCTGAGCAGGTCCTCAATGCGTGGTGGGCCAAGATGTACTCCACTCTCTCTTCCTCCCCCTTGCTTTGCTCCTGTGTGCTTTGATAAGACATGACCTTTTCCCTGAGCTGTAGCTTCAGTGCTGTCCTCTGAAATAAGTTCTTTTGGGGGCAGGGGCAGCTGTCCATGTAGTTGGGATTGGGGCAGATTTGGTTTCATAATTGAAGAGCTAGACACCCAGTCCCACAAAGGTCAAAACCTGAGGAGGACCTAAAATCCAGAGAAGAACGTAGGCAAGATGAACCTGAAGACAGGCGTCATGTCAGATGCTGTCGTACCTACTAGTCCAGATTTCAATTGCACACCTTTTAGAATAATCCTTTAAGAACATTACAGCTTTTAAGAACAATGCCTATCCTGGGATTGACTACAGAGAACAGCTTGCTGAAGAAATTAGGATTCCACAGTCAATTCAAGTTTGGTTTCATAATTGAAGATCTAGATTACTTGACCACATTGAAGAAGAACCTGATGAAACTCTAGAACAAGGTGAAGACCAGGAAGGAACAAGATAGTAGAAAGAGTTCAAGGTACACAGAGTGACATTAGATAGTATAGAAACGAGTGATAATATCCACGTCAAAATCCAGTATACCTGATATCTTCATCCTGGGCCCGCAATGTGTCTCTCACACTCTTGGGAATGTCTTTCCTCTTGGAATTGCAAGTTGAGCTTTCTGGAAGTGGAAACAGGACTTGAAACAGGCATGTGCACCTAGCTCTAAAGTTCAAAATAAATGGAAGGCAATGAAAATCTTACTATGTACCATTTGTCATCATCATTTATTCAGGTAAAAATTGTTGATGGGTGTTAAAACCCTTATGGGTGTTTGCTGGGGAATAAACTGTTAATTCCTCCCCCTCCCCCCCAAAAATCTCCTTAGCAAATAATTTCAAATAAACTCAAACTCCCTCAAAAAAAGATTGACAATATTGGAGAATCTGATTTTACTATGTCCCATGGAGTTGTTATGAATCAGAATTGACTCGATAACAAGTTTAGTTTCGGATTGGCTATATACCAAAGATGTGAAAAAAGCTTTCACATTCCTTAAAAAATATGTACATAGTGAACTCCCCTAGCTAATGGATATTTCTGCGTGACAGAAATAGAGGGTGCTGTGAAGGGATTGGTAGTAGATGAGCTTAAAGGAAGACAGAGGGTCTGATTATCTCCATATTTCCAGTAAGGAATTTGTATTTTATTCATCCATAGAATTGAGCTACTGAGCATTTTTTAGGCAGAGTGTCATCTTCTCCACAATGTAGGCATTGGGCTAGTTTTATAAGCAGTATGAGCAAGCTGCTTCTGAATAGCTTTTGTGGACATACATTGATATTTCAGAAGTAGCCACAGGGAGGAGCTTTCTACATTGGGAATGCTAAAAAGAGCTACAGTACTTGCTCACTGTTTCTTAGTTTATTTCACCTCAGAGCTATGAATGTTTTTTCAGTATTTCCTAGGGGACAGACAATTTGCAATGCATATTTAATTGCAAATCTTTTTTGTCATTTTTGTTTTCCAAAGTTGAAATGTTTCAATATATTAGAAATTCATTTTGCCATTTTAATTGGGGAGATAAGAGATATAAATAGTGGGTTTATAGAACATAGGGATAATAGACCCTTTATTTAAATACAAATACCAACATTATATTCTGAATACAAGTATCATTCTATGAATAACACCACGGGACCCATATGTCCTGCCACTAGTGATGTTGAAAATGGCCCCAAGAGCAGAAAAGGTCATCATGGCATTACAAGAAAAAGTTGAATTTTAAAATATATTACATCGATTAAAATATGCAGCTTTAGTTGGCTGCCATTTTAAGAGAAATAAATCCAGTGTGGGAACTATTGTAAAAAGTAGAAAAGGAGATCTGTGAATTTGTTGCTTCACAGGAATTATTTATGAAAAATCTTTGTATTATGTATTGAAAATGCAGCTTTTATGTAGATGCAGTATGTAATATGGTCTGGAGAAGTTAAAATTATATGCAGAATTTTTTACTGTGCAGGAATCCACCACCCTTGCACAGTTTTCAAGGGTGGACTGTGCTTTGAATTTAGCTAGGTTTAACTTTAAAGTACTTCCATATTACTAAAGCTTGCAAAGAATTTTGGTATATAATTATACCCAAACTGGAGCTACCTTGTTTTGTGGTATTTGCCATTCTGAAATGAATAAATTCTTTTTTCCTTCCTTATTATTTGAATACTTCAAATTCTTCAATTGTTACAACATTTTCATTTTCTTTTTAAAATAGACTTCATATATTTTAATAGATGCTGTGGTAGGCCAGGTTGGCTAGAGAAACAACTCCAGTGATATCCTATGTTTAAGAGAGAGTTTTATATCAAGAAATAATTATAGATCAAGCAAATATCTGCGTCCGGCCAGACTTAAGCAGCCACATGCTAGATGCAGAATGCAGGAAGATCACAAGCAGGTGGGTGCAAAGTTGTGTAGATCCAACTTGGTGGTGGTGGCCCCATTGCAGGGCTCGTGGCAATCAGGGTCAGCCAGCAGGAAGGTTGAGGGCAGAGAGTGAGGACCCTGGAAACCTCACTCTCTGTCCTCAGCCTTGCCCACAAGGAAGACTATCAGGCTGTGAAGTGATTGACAGGTTAGACTCCCCACTTAAACTTTTATATATCTTCACATTCACATAAAATTATGTAACTACTACAGATAATAAGATTTAACTATAAAATATAGAGAGGTATACAGGGGAAAGTTTTACTGTCTCCATTCTCTACCCTGTTTTTCCTTATAGACCTTATAGGTAACCCATTTCTTGTGGTATCTTGTTTATACATCTAGAGTTTCTTATTTCAAATATAAAATATACATATACACATATGGAAGTCTTTCTATAACTAGATAGATATTTTCCTCTATTTTTGATAGCTACATAATACTTCCTTATATGAATATACCAAACAGTTCAGTCACGTGGTCATGTGAATTATTTTCTACTACATTGTCTGAGTGTTATGGTGTAGTGAAATTAATTTGGTATGACTTCTATTTATAGTTACTACAACTCCCACCAAATTATGGGAGACTTATTAGTTCTCCATTCCCAAATGCACACTGTTAAGGAGTTGATTCTGGATGATGACAACTGTATATATGGTTTTTCAGGCTGTGCATCTTTGTAGGAGCAGATGGCCTCACCTTTCTCTCCTAGAGTGAGTTTGACAGCTGGCTTTGCAGTTAATAGTCCAACACTTACTTGACAGCATCACCAGAGCTCCTTGGGAGCATGGGGATTGATCGGTTTTGTCATTCTGCTGATAAAAAGTAAGCCACATCAGATGCAGGAACAGAGAGATTCCCATCACTGTCTAAAAGATGAGCAACCAACAAAACATGTCCAAGATCCCTGCACAGAGAAATGACAACATCTGAGATTCTTTTGTAGAGAAGCAGTGGTGTTGGTATGCAGAGTAGCACAAAGTAGAATAGTGGGATTCTTGGCCCATGGAATGAATATAGCTTGAGTGCCTTTAGACAGAAGATGGGCTTGCAGAGTGGGGTGCCCCTATTAGAACTAAAGGAACTTTGTAACACTTGGCCTTGGCAGGGCAGGAGGCAGGAACCAAGGGGCTGTGTGGCGGAGAAGCCAAGGACTAAAGAGGCATAGCTGCTGACATGATTGAGAAGATGTGCTAAGGTAGGAATAACCACCCCACCCTACCCCACCCCCCAAAAAAAATCTGTATCAGTGTTTTTTATCCTGACTTGTAACTTGTTAACTTCCCTAATAAACACCTGTTGTCAGGAACATAAGTAGCCCTGGTGGCGAGGTAGTCATGCATTGAGCTGTGATATCCAAAGTCTGCACTTGGAAAGATGGGGCTTTTTGGTACCCTAAACAGTTACAGTCTCAGAGACTCAAAGAGGCGTTCTATCCTGTGCTACTGTCTGTGGGTTCAGTGTGCCCATCTCAATGTGTAAATGAGCCCAGCATACAAGTACTGTCATAGGAGGGACAATTGGTGTCACAATAGGGTAAAAAAAGTTGGGAAGATGGAGACATGTCTGGCCTGTGGCTCATAGAATAGACGTGAAGTTGAGTTCTTCTCCCTTGTGTAGCTACAGGAGGTCAGACGGGGCCCCCATGCATTTTCCTCATTTATATACACATATTTCTCTTCGTGTAGTTTAGATTCTAAGAACAAGGATCTCTAGGTCCAACAATGAATGCTCATGCAAGCTTATGCTTCCTTGCTCTTTCATCTGAGATGGTCATTTCAAGACCATAATAGCAACAAAGATACCTAATATCCACACCTTGGTTTCTAATAATTTCCAATGAAAAGAATCAGAGCACTTGGCTGATTCTAGGACTTATAGTCAAAAAAACAAATTCACTGCCTTGGAGTCAATAACTGCTGATAGGGACCCTATAGGCGAAGATTTCTGAGACTAACTGTTTATAGGAGTACAAAGCCTCCTGTTCCTCCTGTGAAATTACTAGTAGTTTCAAACTGCAAATTTTGGAGAGAGCTGCCCACTTCATCACCACTATGCAACCAAGGCTCCCTGGCTCTAGGACTCGAGCAAGAAACAAACAAAATGACCAGAAAGTCATAGTGCCAGAAAGTACTCGAACAACACAACAGGCTGTCAGAGGGCCATAATAGCCAACCGGAAGTTCATAGTGGGCAATATTGGAAGAATGGAGCACCAAAGTGAAGTAGTATTCGATTTTAACCCAAGGTATAAAATAATATCCATGAGACCATGTTGATATAACTGGTTGCCTCTTTTCCATTTGTGTACTTCAAATTGTATAGATTCCAAAAATTTATGTAGTTACCATCATAATTCCCTACTCCTTACTTGTGTGTGTGTGTGTGTGTGTGTGTTGTATATAGTGACTTCTTTCCAAAATAAGTACATGGGTGGTGGTGAGGGACTGGGCCACAAAGGAGCAGCCTGGCCAATGTTTTCAGCCAGGTGATCAAAATTAATAAATTAATTTTGTTGTCATAAATCATGTTGATAGCATAGTGTGAGCTGGATGACACTTTGTCTTTATGTCCCTTTACACTAAAAGCCATAGCCCAATCTAATCATGTTATTCTATTAGATAATGATATATTGTCATAATACTGAAATGTGGGAGAGAGCTGGTTCCTCCATAGCCTCACCAGCTGAATGAGCTATTGATCTTTTGAAATTTTGCCACATGAGACCTGGTATAACTATGGCTGTCATGTTTCTTTTGTGAATGGTGTTGAGTTTATTTTTATATGAGAGGACTTTGAACAGTTCATAAGCTAGTGAAATTTTCCATGATTTTGAAGCCTACTTATTTGTCTTCAATCTTTTTCTTTTTTGTTTCAAGGATTTTTGAAGAGATTAACCTTTCATTTGTGATGCAGTGAAAATACAGATAATTCTGGACTTATCTGTATCTTATCACATCTGTATCCTATCACATTTTTGAGTTATTTTGAACTCCATTTGTGACCACTTTTATATTTGTGTGTATGTACACATAGACACACGCACATCCCCGTACACACATGCATATGAAGGGGCCTAAGTAAAAGATATTTTTTTCCATGAAATTTTCAAGTCCCCATGCATGTATATTCAGTATTTATTTGTATAATACAATGTTACAGTATAGAATTTGCTGATGCCATCATTCTCAGATGTTCAAAGATTGAATTTATAAAGATACTGATAATAAAAGGAAATAATAATGAAAACGTTAATAAAAAAGTATTTGATTCAACATTGCAACCAATTTATCATGGATTTGTCAGAACAAAATTTGTAAATCAGGGTCTGCTTGCGGAGTAAAACCTTCAAAAACCAGAAACTCTGTAAGTTGAAAACTTGTCAAAATATTTCCTCCTAACATGTAGGATAGAAAGAGGGGCAAGATTGCACCTTGTCAATGACAGAAACTTGCAAGACCAGGAAAGCAAGGCAGTCCTAAATGGAGTTGCTGTTCTCATCGGTTTCACCATTTACAAAAAAACAAAAAGCTTTTTTTCCCCCAAAATTGTGAGTTTTGTAAAATGTGAAACCTTTTAAACTTTGACTGAAATAGTGATAAGTTTTTCTTTATATTTCTTGATTTGGAAATAGAGCTAGAAAAGACTTCATACTCCCAAGACTATAAAGGAATTAATATTTTCTGCCTGCTTCATTTTTTACATTTAGGTCTTAAATACGTGAAGTTAGGTCGAATTTTTGGTGCATTTTAAATGCTTGGCCTTTTCTTTCACATTATCCTGGTTTATGCATGCTGTGGTCTCCATGTGTAGATCCACTCTGTTAGTTGATGGATAAGTGTGTGAACTTAATGGAACATGTATTATCATTTCAGTGTGTCTTAATTCCAAATCATGCTATACTTGACTTTATAGCATTGACAACATTAAACATTTTTTCTGCTGTAAAATTGTGGTATATTTAGTAGCATTTTTTCTTTCATCGATTACTAGTGATGTGGTTTATTCATATAATCCTTTTCTTTCTTACCCTGCTTTTCATATCTCTCACCTTCTTTGGATTTCCTTGTTGATTTTTTGGCCCTTTTATGACCCTCTCTGATGATAGTAATTTCCATATTTTCTAGTCTTTTAAAGTTTAATTAGAGAGCCAATTAACTCTTAATCCATTAAGAAACTGTCATACAATTGCCTAATGAGAGGGATTATTATTAACATTAAATAAAGTTATTCCTATTTCTTCTTACACTTTTGTGATGAAACTAATATATGGTGAACTGAATTTTAACAGAAATTTGGGAGATTCTGGTAAAGCTTTCTAGTGTTTGGTATTGGCCAGTACCACCAGAAATAACTTGTGAAATTATTGTTGAGTAGTATTACCTTCAGAGAGTCTGGGTAACCTCTGCTAGTGGGGGCATAAAAGGAGAGGAGGAAGAGAAAAATTTGGGTATTGACAGTTTTACAATTTTAAGTCTGGCTTAAGGCAGGTATTTTAATGTGGGATCTTGATTAGAATTCTTCTTCTTTGAATTGATACTAATTTTAAGGCCACCCTGTAAGACAGTAGAATTGCTCCACAGGGTTTCCAAGGCTAGGATGCATATGGAAGCAAGTGGTCACGGGTGAGTTTGAACCACTAACCTTTCAGTTAGACACCCAGTGCTTAACCATCACATCACCAGGGTACCTTGTAAAATCATGATGTCATAGTTTATGAGTGACGGGGACAGCAAAGTAAAGGCCTTGAGCTGAGGTTTTCAAGGAGTCCTGGACAAACAATCATTTGCTACCATTTGTTGAAAAGCTTGAATAGTCTAATGTTCACTTATATGTGTTTTTTGGGAAGTGCGTGCAATGAACAATGAAGTTATTTGCAACTGTTATCTTCCTGGTCAAGAGTTTCCTGGAATAGTAGGTCACGTTGATGATGAAGACAGCCAAATAGTAATATTAATAAAGACCATAAATGATGGGTGTACATGGCTTCAGTGCCCATTCTGAATTGCGGTACACTTGAAATGTATTTATGAAAATCAAATTCTTTTAAAAATATCATTTTACTAGGGGCTGTTACAGCTCTTATAACAATCCACACATACATTGTGTCAAGCACATTTGTTGCCATCATCATTTTCAAAGGATTTTCTTTTTACTAGAACCCTTGATATCAATCAGCTCCTCATTCCTCTCCTCATTCTCCCTCCCTCATGGACTCTTGATAATTTATAATTTATAATCCCCTCGCCTATGTCTTTCATTGGCCTCTGTTTCCCTTCACCCCCTTTTCTGTTGTCCATCCCTCTAGGAAGTATGTAGATCATTGTGGTCTATGTTAGGGTTCTGTAGAGAAACAAAACTGGGACACTTAAGATTTTATATGTATTTATTTTTTATTTTTATTTTGTTTTTTGGGGGGGCATCACTGCCCTCTGGTGGAAGTGGGAGGCCCAGCCTTGCAAATATACATATATGCACATATATATGCAACATAAAAATAAACAGCTAATTAGTTTATATAGCAGTACAAATGGCCCAGTGCAACTTCATTCTGTGAAACAGCAAAAACACTGACAGCCCTTCAAGTATTGAGGGCCACCAGGCACAAGTCAAGGAAGCAGACAACTGAGTCCTCTGTAGAGCAATTCAGGCAATCTGGCCACAGACAGTAAACAGCAAGGCAGGTCACCAATAGTCAGCCAGCTGCAGGGTCTGACAGTCCCCAGATCAAACAATATATACTCACTCCAGTAGTGTGATGAAGCTTCTTGAAGGAACCTCAAACTACAGCAGCACAGTCCACGGCTTGAGTACTCTACAGGTATTGTAGCTTTCAAGTTAAGGCAGAACCAAAACTAAGGCAGCCACTCACTGGTCCAATCATCAAAGAGCAAGAAACAAGAAAGGTGAGGCTCATGCAGCCATTTATCTGTCTGT
This sequence comes from Nesogale talazaci, assembly GCA_004026705.1. NCBI lineage: Eukaryota > Metazoa > Chordata > Mammalia > Afrosoricida > Tenrecidae > Nesogale > Nesogale talazaci. Next base: position 26,979 of record PVJH01006968.1, read on the forward strand.
CCTTCTATTAATCCCACATGGTTTTATTGGCCAGGTTTCACAATGAATCTACTTATCACAGATTGATTCCCTCTTTTTCTCTCTTTCTACCTTCCCCTTCCCCTCCTGGTATCTCTATTCTCATTATTGGTTCTGAGCTGTTTATCCGTCCTGTATTCCCTGTGTTTCCAGCTCTTATAAGTACCAATGTACATGCTCTGACCTACTCAGTTTTGTAAGGTAGAATTGAGGTCATGATAGTGGTGGGGGGAGGAAGCATTAAAGAATTAGAGGAAAGTTGTATATTTCATTGATGCTTTGCTGCATCTCTTTTTTGTGACCCTTCTGTAAGAAAATTGGGCGGAGTTGGGGGGGGGCGGAGAAAATTGCAATGTCCAGTTGTCTACAGATAGAGTTTGGGTCTCCATTCCATGCCCTCTTCCATTCACATTGGTACTAATTTTTTGTCCTGGGTCTCTGATTCTTGATACCTAATCCCATTGACATCTCCTGATTATACAGACTGGTATGCTTCTTCCTTGTAAACTTTGTTGCTTCTCAGCTAGATGGCCTCTTGTTTGTCTTCAAGCTTTGAAGATCCCATACACTATATCTTTTGATAGCCTGGCATCATCAACTTTCTTCATTTGCTTATGTGTCCACTTTGTCTTCAGTGATCCTATAAGTAAGGTGAGCATTCACAGAATGCTGGATTATTGAAACAGAATCTTTTGTGTTGAGGAAATACTTGAGTCGAGGGCCAATGTCCATGTGCTACCTTACTACTTAACACATAAATATAAGTACATAGACCTATTTTCCTCTCGTTATATACAGATATACTTATATATGTACATGCCTATATTTAGACCTCTATAAATGCCCTTTGTCTCCTAGTTCTTTCCTCTTATTTTCTTTTTCCTTCCTCTTGTCCCCTCATCATATTTACCCCTCACTTGGATTTCAGTATTTCCTCGAAGTTACATTGCCCTTGGATAAGTACCACTAGGCATCTTATGCCTTTCGCTCTATTGATTTTAGTTCACTTGTTGTTCCGTTGTTTCTGGATTGGTTGACACTTCCTTTCTTCAACTTCCTTCTCTCCTTCATGCCCTCCCTCCCAACTGTTCGTTCCCTTGTTTTCTCCAAATTATTCCACCTATCTTATTTATTTAGAAAGACATGCAGAGACTATAATAGGCACAAAAACAAGACAAAGCCAAACAAAACAACACATAAAATAACAACAAAAAGAAAACCAGTGACAAAAAAGGAAAAGCTTACAAATAGTTCCAGGTATGTTTTTTGACCTTTAGGAGTGTTTTCCAGTGGAGTCTGATGAGGTGCAATGCCCTGGTCCCAAAATCTATTCTTGGTTTTCCCAAGGGATTTCACCACTTTGCTCCCATTGTGCTCTGTTACATTTCCTTAGTGTTTGGCCCCAGTGTGATGGGGTCAGATTGGGCACAATTCCTGCACAGTGTCCCCGGTGTTGTCTCCGTGGCACTATGGTTCAGTGAAGGACATGTCTCATGGTGGGGCCTATGATTTTATCTGTGCATTGGTTCCTCTGAGCAGGAATATCGTCCTTGGAGTTTGGTGGGCCAGGATGTGTTTTATTCACCCTCCTTCCCTCTTTGTTTGCTCCTGTGTGCCCTGATCAGACATGCCCCTTTCTGTAGCATCAGTGCTGTGCTCTGAAGTGCATTCTTCTGGGAGAGGTCCACATAGTTGGGATTGGGGCTAGCCCCACAGACCTCTCTTGGTTCTCTGCCACATACCTGTATGTTGTAGTTACGTACCTGGTTGAAACATGGTCTCTCTCCCTCTCCAGAAGAGATATAAACAATATTTTCCCCTTGGGTGGGTTAGTACCCTGCTCCCTCTCTACCCATGCCTCTCCCCCCCCCCCCAATTAGTTGGCTGCCATAAGTATCCCTGGATTGGGTTTGACCCCTGCCACAGTACCTGGACCTAACCACAGGAAAGTATGTATATAGTAACATTTCGCCTCTGCCCCATTTTTAAAGCTTACCATGGTGGACTCATGTTGTACTTGCTCTTTTGTGCTTGTCTTGCTGGAGTCTCAATTATCAGTCAGGTCACATGACCAGCACAACACATGTCTCCCTTGCATGTGTATGACATTCACAGATCGACAGGATTAGAACACTGAGACAGGAGGCAGCTAGGTATGGTACCAGACAACATCCTGGCCAGGACTATGTGATGCAATATGGTGTCTTGATAGGCCGATAAAGAACCCGTCTTGGTAGAAGAGAGATATATAGTCTCTCCTGCCATGCAAAGCCCTGCCTGTCAGATTGATTAGTACCCTTTAATAGTAATAGCAAGCTGTTTGAGTTACTGTAAATTACAATACTGATGTTTGTGGAACTATGTCTCTCATAACAACTGCCAGTTCTTTCACTACTCTATTTTCCGCAGATAAACACCATTTCTCTAATGGTACAAAATGTCAACGATGAAAAGCTTAGCATATGAAGTTCAGTTTAAACTGGAGGTAGTAACATATGCAAAAGAACATGGAAACAGAGCAGTGGAGAGACATTTTGGGCCACCTCCAACTGAAAAAAAATGCTAAGAGTGGAGGAAACAGGAGAATCAGCTGCAAAAACTTGATAACATTCAGCACACTTTTCATGGGCATGCTAAAAAAATGACCACAGTTAAAAGTGGACTTGAAAGAATGGATCACATATCACTGGAATATGGGCTTCTCAGTTTCTACAAAAATATCATCTGTGAAGCTGAAAGCATTACTGTAGAAAAAGGCATTGAGGATTTTACTGGCCCATCATCATGGTGCTACAGATTTATGAGGAGAAGCAGCCTTGCTGTGCACACCAAAACTATTATTGCGTAAAAATTTGCCACCAGAACATGAATCGAATAAGTGATGGTGAGCAGCAGAGCTTCATAAATTCTGATACTAGTGATGATGACTTTTTAGGGTTTTCAGAAAACTGGAAAGGTGTTTGAGCCTCTAAGTCTTTCCTCATTGTTCTTAATACCATTAATACCATTGTTGAGTTTATGCTGTTAAATACTACCATATTTTGCTTTGCTTTAATAAATATTTTAGTACACTGGTGCTTTTTGGTTCAGAATATTTTTTTATCTTCTTCCTTTAAAACTGGGTGCGTCTTATTGTCAGGCGCATCTGATGGTCTGAAAAATAGGGTAATTTTCTCTAGTTCTTCCCATGAAGCATTGTGCTTCATGTGTACATCAGTGCTTTATAGGATTATGTAGTACTCATTTTATGTAAGTACCACAGGTTTTTGATCCACTCGTTTACTGATGGAAATTTGGGTTGTTTCCAACTTCTTGCAATTGTGAACTGTGCTGCAATGAACATTGGAGCACAGATGTCTGGCCGTGGTTTCTTTCTTTTCTCTTCTGGGTATATGCTCAGTAGGGGAGTTGCTGGGTCATATGGTAACTGAACAGCCTTATGGTTTAGATTTCGCCAAATTAATTTCCATAATGGCTGTACACACCTTCAAATTCACCAGCAGTGGACAAGAGTTCCTATATCACCAAGCCCCTTCAACACTTGTTGCTTTCTGATTTTTTGAATTGGGCTCTTGAGGGTATTAGGTGGTATCTCATAGTTCCTTAATTTTGATTTCTCTGATGGCTAATGATTGGGAACATTTTTTCATAAGTTTATTGGCCCTTAGGATTTCTGTCCTTGTGAAACTGCTCTTCAGGTTCTTTACCCACCTCCTTAGTGGCAATAAGTTTTTTTCTTCGTGTAAGCTAGCAAAGTAGTGTAGATTTTAGTTATAAAACTTTTGTCTGATGTGTCATTGCTAAAGATGTTTTCCCAGTCTGTGGCCTCTCATTACTCTCTTGGTGAATTCTTTTGATGTAGACAGGTGTTTTATCTTCAGTATATCCCTTTTGTCAATTTGTGCCTCTTCTGTATTTGTGTCCTTTCCTATTTCTGATAGCGTATGTATTCCCTGCATCAAAGTTCTCAGGTTTGTCCCAATTTCATTATTGATGGCTCCAATAGTTGGGGTTTTGTGATTCACCTTGAGATTATTATTGCACATGGAATGAGGTAAGGGTCTTGTTTCATTTTTTCCAGCACCACTTATTGAAGAAGACATTTGTTATTTTGGGGAAGATCAAGTATCTTAAACAGTAATGGGTGTTGATGTTGTTGAGTGCTTTTTTCATATCTTTTAATATATCATGTGATTCTTTTAACTTTTCATGTCATTGTGATGAATAATATTATGTTGAACCATCCTTGCATCCCTGATATGAATCTGAAAAGTCAAATTCTTATGCACATAGTCTCTTGGTAAAGGATTTGACTTTGAGCCATGAGAAATGAGGCCTAACTTTGAAGATTAATGTGTTTTGAGATGCCCATGCAGGCAATTGGATATAATCTTCAGCTCAGAAAAAAGCTAAGATCAGAGATAAAAATTTGGGAGTTAATGTGTAGTTGAAGCCTGGAGTGTGGATGGCTTGCCTAAGAAGGAAGCATAGAGTGAGAAGAAAAATGTTAGGCCCTCAAGCATTCTAATCCTTAATTGGCCTTCCTTCAGGTGTGTAGGTGTGTGTGAGGGTGATAATTCTGCAAAGGAGTGGCCACAGAAGTTGGAAGAAAGCCAGGACACTGTTGTGTCAGGGCGGCCAAGGAAAGTGTTTTTAGAATGATGAAGGAGTTGTTAGGAAGAGACAGGTAAAGAAACGATATTGGTGTAGAGAAGCTGAGCAAATTTCCACCTTAAGGCTTGTTTTTCTTGAAATATTTGTATGGAGGTCCTATTGGTAGGTTGGAGGAAGGCCCATGTAATTGTGGATAGTGGAGGTGATTTGAAATTGATAGGATTGAAAAGGAAATTCAAGTTTAGCAGATAAATACGGGATTGACTAAGGTTGAGGCAGGATCAACATAGTTGTGCTGGTCAAAACTGCACTGTTACAGGACTGCAGGGGTGCAAATGTAGAGGAAGCCATAGAATTGTGCGTAGGAATAGAATCAAGTCTGTGTGACTTCTTCTGCTACCTGCCTTTGGATTTCCGTCAGCTCTGAGCTGCTTTATGCACTACTTCACTCATTTTAGATGGGGTGTCCTTGGTGACCTGCCTTTAAGCTCATAACCTGTCTCTTACTCAGTATGTATGAATTAACTTATGAGTTAGACAGCCAAGTTGGAAGTACCAGTCACTCCTCCAGAGAACAATGAGACTTTCTAAACACTTACAGTCCCAGAAACCCAGTGATGTGGGTTTTGTTTTGTTTTGCCTCCTCTCTGGGGAAAAGGGATACCCTATTCTGCCATCGGGGTTCCTCTAAAATTTTAGAGGAGGAGAGATTTACCATGAGAAACCTTCAGGGGATGAAGAAAAGGCGGGACCAGTTTTTCCTGGTAGAGGGATATCCATGTACAAGCTGAGAGGGCAGGGTAAAAACCCCTGAGCCAAACCGTCCCCTTGGAGTGGATTCCAACTCATTGTGACTCAGTGTAGGGTTTGTGAGACTGTCGGTCTTTGTGGGAGCAGGCAGCTTGTCATTCTTCCACCAACTGACGTTAGCAGTTCAGTGCATATCCCAGAGGGGCCCCCAAAGCTCCTTTTAAGCCAGCCTCACTCCCATTGAATTGATTCCAACTTGGGGCCAATACATCATAACTGTAGAAATGCCCCACCACGAGGCAGCATTCACTGAGTGTCATTTCTGGAGATGTGCTTGAAAGGTAGCAGGTCAGAACATGAAGTCCTTACATGCCATGGAGGGCGGAGAAAGAAACGTTCGCCCCAGGATGAATTTTCACATGAGTTACAAAGTATAGGCTGTTCACAGACTTATCACATCTGTGATAATCATTGTCTAGTGGGACAATGTGTTTACAGATCGATTGTTTGATATTAAGACTATTTTCTTAGAAATAGTTCCACCAGATTTGAGTCCTTGCCCAGTGACCCCATAAATGTTATTTAATCTCTTACTTTGAATGTGGTTGAGGAAAGAAGCAACGAGTGGTATGGAGCCTGCAGATTATATATGCAGCATATCTATTCGGTGTTCATAATTTGGGAATCTACTCTAGAACAACTAACATCTGTTGAAAGCCTAAGACAGGCTAGTCACAATACATGCATACAGTTATTTGTTTCAGCTTCCTAGGGCTGCTGTTACAAAAAAACAACCAAGTGAGTGGCTTTAAAGGAAGGCATTCTCTCACAGTACTAGAGACTAAAAATCTGATTCAGGGTGTCAGCAGGGCTCTGCTAGCTCTTTGACATATCTTGGGGAATTTCCTTCCTTGCCCTTAGCAGATCTGGTAGTCAGAATTTTGTTTGTTATTGTTTTTAATTGTTGCCATTCTTAGCCTTATAGGTGGATCCTCACTTGGTATCATCTCTCTGTGTCTCATTTCCTCCTGTCTGGTCCAAGTTTGCTTCCCCAGTTATAAGACTTGCTAGCAGTGATTAGGGCCCAAGCTATTCCAGCAGAGTTCCTAACTAGTAACGTGTGCAAGCAAACAAAACCTCTTTTCCTAAGCAAGGTCACATGCACAGGTTTTATACTTGACCTATCTTTGAAATGGGGATGGGGAAGCACGAATCCATCAATATATTCCAGGGTAAATCTTACATCCTTTAAATTACTTTCTCCAAAGAAGAAATGATGGCTGACCTTCTTGGTGTTGTACTTTCCATCTTTCTCAAAGCCTCTCTGAAGGAATCAGGATTTGAACTTTGCTTAGGCTTACTCTAAAAGCCTTATTCTGAATTTCTGCAACACAAAGACGTCCTGTATTGTGTAAATCTTTTATGACTACCTCCAAACTTGTATGTAATTAACATTTATTAACCATCACACATTGCTTAAATGTAAAAGGAGTAGCTTCACCCTTTGTGGGTCAGTGCGGAAACAGATAGTGAGTAATCAGCCACAAGAAACAGATGCTAGAGAAGCAAGAGAGAATCTGTCACGTCTTTCTCTTGTGAGAGAGACACAGCTTGGTCCTTGGCTTCACGTGAGCTAGAGTTCACGGAAACTTGGTTTGTGATCCAAGTGAGTTTTATGAAAGTTAGAAGCAGTTTCAGGTTTTACAGTAAATGGAACACAAGCCAGACAGTGTCTGCGGCATGGTTGGCAGGATGCGGCACAGGCAGCTCTGAACTGACTGAACTGTGTGTCATAGCAGCAGGTAGAGAGCGCCAGAGCAAAACTCTGGCTTTTCAGGGGTCCCTTTGGAAGGCATGGTCAACACTACTGGTCGACCCCATTGCCTGAATCAAATTCACCTGGCTTAGATGGGCCAATCCAGGTGTAATGCCCATATAGGTATACCACCCACCCCTTCCTGGCCAGGAGACCAAACCTAACAAATCTAGCCCTGTACAGCCCATTTTTTTTCCCTCAGCACTTTTATTGGCACATCATTTACATATCATACAATTCAATAGTTCTGTTATTCAATCGTATCAAGATGAATTATACAATCATTACCATATCAATTTTAGAAACACCCCTTCCCATGCATGGTTCAATCACCTTTAAGGTGAACTGTTGTTCTAGTGCCCCCTTCCAATCCTGCCTTCATTGTTTACTCTCCAAATCCCCTTTCCCTCCCTATCACTGCACATACCCCCCACATCCCCTATAAACCTTTGTATCAGTTATTACTGTGCAACCACTCACTCATCCTGTGCTTCACAAACTAGGAAACAGAACAGAAACAAAAAACAAAATTGAACTAAGATGCTAAGTGTAAAGTAATCATATAAAGACAAAACTACAAATAATAAGTAAGAAAGAAAAGACCCCCATCAACGTTCAAAGAGCCAGTGAAGAAATTTCTGTCATGGAACAAGTAAGAGATACTTGCACCCAGAACAAATTCAAATCAAGTCTACACTGTAGAGAGTTCAACTGGCCAAGTATTCAGATTGATCCAACATAATCAGCATTACAATGGTCTGTGCCTGATAATAAGGCTATTGGAAGCTCTTGCCTGTGGCTAGAGGATCTACCAGTGACTAGATTTCCTTCATTGGGGTCTTAATCCCCCACTGCTCTTCACAACCTTCTACAAATTGAGTGTTCATAATTTTAGCTGTGATACTTTTTCCATATTTTTCACCATATTCGAATTTTATAATTGCCATCTTTGGATCACACAAGCTGATGTGCTTCTTTTGTGTGGACAGTTAACTCCACGCTTAGATGGCTGCTTGTTTGAATACACCCAGACCCTATTCCAATTGAGAGCCGGACACCATCTACTTTATGTACCACACTTGTCTGTAGCACCCTTTCCTTGCAGTGATCATTTCATGAAGGTGAGTATTGAGCAGGGCCATGCTGTCTGAACGAACTGTTCTTGAATTGGGCTAGAGTTAAGTAGGACCTCAGACTCCATCTGCTTGCCCATAGGATTTGCACATACCTGGTTTACTTTGGCAGTCATAATATGACAAAATCAAAATCCTGTATGACCAGCTGCCATAAGCCGAACAAACAACACACACACACACACACACACACACACACACACACACACACACACACGGAAAGGTAAAAAGCAAGCCACAAGCAGGAAAGCAGAAACCCATGTAAACAAAGTATAGCATTGTCAATCACCCCTCTGGGATAAAAGTTGACTGCACTCTTACCATCATCAATTTTCCTAATGACCAGCACTCCAGAAACTGTCAGTATGAGGTGTCTAGATGAGTACAGTTCTACTTTGAGCCACAACCCATAGATTTTTGCCCTATACAGTGATACCCTGTTCAATTGGGTTCTGTTGAACCAAAGTATAGGGATTGATGTCAGAGGACTGTAGAGTCCATTTTTGTTTTTAAAGATCATTTTTTGGGGGGCTATTAGAACTCTTGCTACAATCCATACATCAATTGTATCAGACATTTTTGTACATATATTGCCATCGTTCTTTTCTACACATTTACTTTCTGTTGAGTCCTTGGGATCCCCTCCCTCCTCTACTCAACTTTTTTATGAACTAGAATACCCTTAATTCCAGTTTTATGGAGAATCTTCAGGTTGTCAGAATAGATAGTACTGTTTTAAAACATTTTTCTATGTCATAGGAAACATTTGAACTTTTAAAGAAAACTTAGTTGGTCATATGCATATGTATATTTCACTTCCTTTTTTTATTTTTGTTAGTCTGATTTAGCAATTTAATTTTTCTGTATGTAATATACTTCCTAAATATGTAGAATTAGAGAATTAGACAGTCCTAAAACTTCACTTGCTGCTATTGGTTGACTCATAACAATCGAATTCTGAAGGACGGAGCAACTGCTCCTGTGAATTTTTAATCTGTATAGGAATAATAAAGCCTCGTCTTTTCTGCAGTGTATAGCTGGTGTTTTTGAACTGCTAACCTTGTGATTCCTGGCTCAGCTTGTGGCCCTTTACACCATTTGGGAAAAAGACAAAAGTTATGACTATGGAGTTTTGTCAAGTATATTTCCTTTAAAATATTGACTTGTAGAATCTCACAGAGAGCATATGCTATATTTTTAAGTGAATACTGACAATTATATAATAGGAAAGTGAATACTGACTTTTCCATTTTTACTGTTAAAGAACACTTTGTTACTTTGATTTGTTTGCATAAGATAGAATATTTCTTTACCTCCTTGAATTTCGAATCTTTCTTACATAATCTTGCCAGAAGAATTAACTGTTGCTATCAGTAAGTCTTTAACATTTTCAGGACATTGTGAATCATTCTTGAGGAGGTTGTCATTGCCAGTGTAAAGGGCTGTATGCATGTGAATTGTCTAGTTAACCTTACAAACAGATTACTCATATTTCATTGTTGAGAGATTTTGAAGTAATATTTCAGTTGCCTTTGGTAAATTAAATTAAATATGGTTCAAAAGTAGTGTCGAGTTTTATAGTAAACCATAAATATTGCTGCATTATAAGGTAGTTGTTATTGAGACACAGTCATTTGATGATAATCCATGAAAATCAATATTGAATTGAATTGGTTTTGCTTACAGAAGGGCTAGAAAAAATATAGAAATCTTTCTGTCCTTTGTGACACAATGATATTGGGTGAATAGTAATACTAGTGAAATGTACATTAAAGTACCAGAAAAAGCTTACTTGGAATTGTATGCTGAAAACAAAACTTTAATTTACACTGATGCTTTTACTTTTTAATTTATAGATTTAAAAAAACTTTTATTTTATCGGAAAAGTCTTATTTTCTTCTTGGTCAAATAATTTGTATGTTTTTAAAAAGCAGCATGGAACAACGAAATAATGGAAGGTTATTTTTAACTCTTTGGAAGGCAGTTTCATATGCTGGGTTCCATTTTTTGGTTTATTAAAATTGAAAGTTCTCATTCACTGAATTGAACTCTCCCACAATATTCGTATATTTAGAGTTCAGTTCAGAAGTTTAGTAATAATAAATTTATATATTTTACTGTCTGTTATTACTCATGAGTTCTAAAGAAACTTGGTGAGTGCCATTGGATTTCTTTCCCATTGAATACTTCTGCCCTCAAATATTTACATGATATGCAAATCTTGAGATTTCATAATTCTAATAAATTACAAAAGCAATCATATAATGAACTTGTACTCAAGTACCTGGGATTTTGTTGCACTTCCTATATTCAACATATGATAAAAATAAAAACAAGTTGGCTTCTAGTATCAGGACAGATATTAAATATTTTTAATATGTAAAAGAATCAACAAATTTATCTGATACATATTTCAAGCAAGTATTTATTATAAGAAGGATATATAAGGAAAGTTCCTTAAAGCTCATAATAGAATTTAACCCTTGTTAAAGAAAGAAATTTTCACTATTGTCATATGAGACATTGTCTGCAACATCAATGAGAAAACTAGATGAATAGGAAGATTATGCAACAAAACTTTCTTTTAATTATACAAAATAGTTATAAGCCAAGTTACACTTGGCTTGGTGCTATCACTTTTCTTTAGTATATTTTGACTTCCATTTTTCCAGTGTTAGAATGTTAATTAATCATAATTTTTTTAGTTCATCAGCATTCCATTTAGAAAAGCATGTTCAAATCATCTACCTATACAGCAGTTAAGAAATTTGTTACAATTTTAAAGTATTTTGTATGACCTAAGTGGTTGCACAGTTACAAAGATCTCTGTGTATAATAACATTTAAAAATGTTAAGCAACACTAATTGAAGCTGTTTTAAGGATCTCTGATTGAGTTTTGGTCTTCATTCCCTCTGTAAGTCTACTGATTCCCAAGTATTTTTAATATCAACAGGTGGCTAATGTATTTTTCTCTTGTTTAACTTTGCATTTGTTTTCCTATCAATTGTTATATCTCAAATATTACTTCTTGTTGTAATTGCATACTTTAAACATTAACTAAACCAATAAAATAACAATGCACAAGGAGAGGCCTTAAAGGCAAGTAGAGTTACATGTAAGCGTGACAACTTTAGAAGTCTGTAAAGGTCAAAGAAGTCTAGAATACTTTAGTGTTCGTTGCTTTACCAGAAGTTTGTGAAATTGACTGAAAAAGGTCACGACATGAACATGAATCTGTGTTGGCACATGGTTTATATAATGAATCTCTCTTGGACAGAGGCACTGGTCTTCCAGTAAAAACAGATGGGCATATTTTAAATATGTAAGAATCATAAGTGTATATATAATGCATTTCTCCCTATTTGTGTGTGATTGCCTGCACTACTGACTCAGAGAACTGATTCTGAGTTTATTAACCACTTCTTGCCTTTAGTGAATGTACTTTGTAGCTCAGACATAACTTTCTTGACTTCTAGCATGTAAGAAATTCAGTACCAAAGTACAACTGAACCCTGTTTTCAAATGTTATCTTGGAGTTTGAGGTAAAATGGGAAAAATACTATGATTTCTACAGTGTTACTTGTAGTGTCTAGCAGCTGTCATAAAATTTTGTATCCAAACCACTGCTTTTTAGACAATTCTGTGGTTACCTAAAATTTGGGATCTGTGTATTTAAACCCATCATTCACTCTTCAGGAAGCGGTTGTCCTTGTAAACATTTACAGTCTCAGAAACCGTTTATAGAATTGCTGTGAGTTAGAATAGAATAGAATGCAGTAGTTTGGGTTTGATTTTCTTTACACCCTTGTTTGCTGTTTTTGTTCCTTTCCCTCATTCCAGGAATCAACTTGCACTTGAGCCACTTTACTGGCTTCCTGAGAGATGTCACAGTGCTTTCTTTTCTAGTGAATGTTGGGCAAAATGTGCAGTATGAACAATTCCATAGTTTACATGAAATATTAAAAAGGGACTATTTCACATGTATGTTTTATATGCCTTATCTTGGGAAGGGAAAATATTTTTTAAGATTGAATGATGCCCCAAAAAACAAACAAACAAACAAAAAGATTGAATGACAAACAGAGAGGGCCCCAAAGCTGCTTTGCTGACTGCTCAGTTTGGAGTAAGCTGAAGAACCAGCTGCAGAGCACAGTGATCTCTTCATGATGGTTTTCATCCTGGACCAGAGCAGGTTAACCCAGTTTAATTCAAGTGCCTCTTTTAGAAGTTCCTGACCTCAGAATAACCTCATTTCTTACCTTTGAAGGGGGGAACAGTTCCATTCACTTCTTAATTTGTAGCGACAAAATTATATGGGAGCATCCAGCCACATTAAAGATATGTTTTATATAGGCAGGCTCAGATTAAGATTTTTCCAGTTTTCCTTTGGTGAAAAAGAGCACTGGGTTTTGATCTACAACCTGCCCATACGTTGTACAGGGGGAAAATTAGTCCCTTTGTGTTTTCCTATGGAAATCTCCCTAAGTCACTCCTAGAGATTTAGTAAAGATGAAATCTATCTGGGGTTGTATTTCTAAACTCACACTTTCTCTAAAAAACCTGCCAGATTGTGACATCTTCCTAGTGTGTGTTAGATACCAGACCTTTGTTTGTTTATATACTTCTTCTAAGCACATTCTTTTTTCTTGAATGTTTTCTTTTAGTAAATAAATTTTTTTTCCTTGAGCTGTTTTTGAGCATTTTGTTGTCGTTTGAATAAAAGATTTCAAAGCAAATTAGTTTCCCATTGAGCAATGATTACACATTTGATTTTATGACATTAGTTGGAATCCCTTCAGGGGATGCTCTACCTACCCTCCCTGATTTCCCTGCTTCCATCTTTCCTGCTTTTTCCTGTCCCCTGAATTTTGTTTTTGAACAAATGCTGCCCTTTGGGTCTCCTTATTGATTGTTCTGAGGGCCACATTTCTTATGGTCTTATGGTTCCTTTTTATAAGCCTTTGAATTGTTTGGCTGAAAAGTTATCTCTGGAAAATGGTGTTAGTTCCATTTTGAAGGATGTCAAAGGACCTCAGCTATGTGTCCGCCAGTCTCTTATCAGACTAGTAAGTCAGGTTTTTTATTATTTTGAATTTTGCCCTACATTCTGTGCAGAACTTTTTATTATGGTCTGAATCAGAATGGTTGAATATATCTGTCTTCTTTAATCGATATAATTTCTTAATTCTCATAATTCCGGGATATATCCATTTGTTGCATGAGCCAATGGTTTCTTTTTATTTCTAATAAATATATTAACTGCATGACTGTGCCATAGTTTCTTTATTTATTCACCTTTGAATGTTTTTAGTTTTATAATATTATGAGTAAAGTTGCTGTAAACATTCATGAAAAGCCTATGAAGCTTAAATAAACTATAAAATTCATATAAACTATAAAACTATATAAATTATATAAACTATAACATTTATATACACATTTGTATATTTAATGTTTGTTTATGCACTTATGTTTTCATTTGTCTTGAGTAAATATCTAGGAGTGAAATGGCTGGGTCATATGGTAGATGTATTTTTTACTTTTTAAGGAATGTCAAGTTTGTCAAAGTAGATGTATCACTTTATATTCCCATCAGCAGCAGACTATAAGCTGTAGTTACCCTATATCAGCAATTCTCAACCTGTGGGTCTTGGACCCTTTGGGGAGCCAAGCAACCCTTTCACAGGGGTCTCTGAATTTCATCAGAAAACACATGAATATTGATATGCTTTAGTTATGTTTAATTATATTCAATTTGTAATAATGAAAATATATCCTGCATATCAGATATTTACATTACGATTCATAACAGTAGCAAAATTGCAGTTAAGAAGTAGCAACAGAAATAATTTTATGGTTGGGGGCTCACAACAACATGAGGAACAGTGTTAAAAGGTCATGGCATTAGGAAGGTTGAGAATCACTGCTCTATGTCCCTGTAAACATTTGGCATATTATATAAGGGGCTATCAGAGAAAAACCAGAATCCCTCCCCCTTCCCAAGCTCCGTATTTAATTTTTTTACAGAACAACCTTATCACCTTCAAAGTACTCTCCGTTGCACATAATATATATGTCAAATCTGCAATTTCATTCTTGGAAGCATTTTTCTGTTTGGATAGCTGACAGTACTTCCCTAGTTTTTTTCTTCACCTCTTCTAATTCTTTAAATTGCTGTCCTTTCATATCCCTCTTCATTCATGGACACAAAAAGAAGTCAGGTGTGTAAGGTTTGGGGGGCAAGAGAGGCATACTGTTTGTTGCTCAAAACTGGTGCACTGAGATGGCTACGTGAGCATGTGCATTGTCATGGTGACAAAACTAGTCACCTGCCTGTCAAAAACCAGGCCTTTTTTGTTGCACTGTTACAGAATTTTTTCAGAACCTCTAACAATCTGACCTTATGGAATGAAGTTCAAATTCACTACTGAGTTGCTATTTTTATCTGTTAGGGAAGTTAATGGGTGTCCGGAATTGTTTATGTAACATTTGCTTCTGTTGGTTTTCACTTTTATTTACTTTCCAGTGTCTTCCCCTGCCTCGCATCATTTTTGCTAGCTTCTCTCTCACAGTATATTGCCTTCACTTAAGTTAGCCTCCATCTACCCTCGAACCCAAGACATCTCCTTCCTCTCTTCTGCTCCCCCCACCTCTCTCTCTTGGTATAAAGGATTCCAACTGAATTTTGTATATTGATCTTATACTCTGCCACTTAGCTTTGAATCTTGGACTGAGCTTCAACAATTTTCTTGCTGATTTTTTTGAATTTTTAATGTTTATGATCATATCATCTTCAAATAGATAAATATTTATTTCTTTGGCATTTTGGATGAATTTATTTTCCTTTCATTACCTGATAGCTCCAGCTAAAGACGGTGGTTCTCAACTGGTGACCCTGTGAAATGGTCATTTGACCCCCAAAGGGGTGGCAACCCACAGTTTGAGAACCACTAAGTTAAGACAATGTTGAGTTCGATGATGGAAACGTTAGGCTTTTCTCTTTCCATTCACAAAAGGACTTAGATTGTTGCTGAGAGAACTCATTTGCAAGCCATTCACTGCTTGCAGGGATAAATATAAACTTTTAAAACATAAAATATGCATGCATAAACTGGACCTCTAATAATGTACTTTGTGACTTTCCTTCTTTTAGTTATTTGTTTCAGGGGAAAAAATTCAATCCATCTGACCATAGTCATTTGTGGAAAATCATCTGTTAGTGAATAAATTATTTACTTAGTGTTAAACAAATTATCCCCTTTAGCTTCTAGTCCTCTTTATTCAAAAATTTTTTTTATTCTCTTAAGATTTAAAATTTTATGGCTGAGTCCCGGTGGCATAGTGGTTGTGTGCGGGACTGCGGCCCACTGGGATGAAGGTTCAATTCCAGCAGTGGGACTGGGCCTCCTACTCCCACCGCCGTAGAGCAGTGATTGCCCCCCCCCAAAAAAAAAAGATTTAAAATTTACTCTGAATCTAACTATACCTTATTAAAAATTATAATCTATGTTTGTTTTTAAATTTATGTTTTCACGATTTTAAACAGAATTCTATTAATCATAAATCTTGGCTCATGACATAATATCCACAGTTTTGTATGTGATCTGCCTATTTACTTGTACATTAATAAAATAATTAGCATATGAACCCAACTTCTCAGACATAGTCAGTAACTTAGATTTTCCTGTGCTTCCTCACCTTTCCCTAAATGGTAACCATTATCCTATAAACAAATCATTGTCATTGATTCAGTTCTGACTCGTGGTGACTTTATAAGACAGGGTAGAACCACTCAGTGGGTTTTCAAGACTTTAATTCTCTACAGACACAGGAAAGCCTCATCTTTCCCCTGAAGAGCAGCTTGCGGTTTCATACGACTCGCGTTTGGCAGCTCAACTTGTAACCACTGTACCTCCACAGTCTCTTTTATCCGTAGAGATGTTTATATATTTTTAAAATTTTATCACAAAAATCTTGTACATAAATAATGTTTGAGATTTCCTTGTTTATGAAGAGCATAATAAATATAATTTCAGTTAAATGCCATCTTAGTTCCTTCATTTTGTTGCTGTCCTTGAGTTGGTTCCCAACTCATGGTGACCCCATGCATAATGGACCGATTATAGATTGGACCATTGTGCTCTTTAAGATTTTCTGTAGCTGATTTTTAGATCACCAGGTCTTTCTTTTCAGTCTATCTTACTCTGGAAAAGAAACGAAGCTTCTCTACTCTCATAAAGAGTTCTTCTTAGAACTTCACAGGGACAGTTTTACCTTGCCCTATATGGTCGCTGTGAGTCGGCATCTGCTGGATGGCGGTGAGTTTGGTTTGGTTAGTCTGAAAGTTCCACTGACTTCCCGGTGGCTTTACGGGAGGTGCCCTGACAGAAATTGAACACAGGTTTCCTCCGAGAAAGTGAGGATACTACCATTGAATCACCATTCCCTGTTCACTCATTTTTACCAAGCTGTGTAACTATCTAGTAATCTGCAGATTTATCACAGTCTGTTTATTTATACATATTTGGGTTGTTTCCAGTATTATTCTAGTCTAGATACTTCTGTTCATATTTCTTGTGAATGGTATTTAAAGTTTCTCTTGAATGTATATGCAGGGTTGGAATTTTAATAATTTAGAATGCCATGCTTAGCTTTTCAAGATATTACTAATTTCCACCATGTAAGTATTTACAGTCTCAGAAACACTTAAAGGACAATTTCTATTTGGCCGCTCTGAATTGGAATTGACTGGATAGCGCTGGGTGTGGGTGACTAATAATAATGCTGTTTATTTATAGTGTTCCTGTTTTAACCAGATTCCCAGAATTTTGTGTATTTTTATTAAATCTTTGAAAGGACCAGGGAGACTTTCAAGTCATGGTTTTTGTAGCACAGATAAAAACTGACCATGCTTAAACTAAAGCCTTGCAGTGGAGAGGGATGAATATGGGAATCATAGGAAGCCACAGGATTTGATTTAATAACCCAGTTGCATATGAGAGATGAGCATGTGTAGGAGTTGAAAATACCTTTTAAGTTTCTACCCTGTCCATGAGTTAAGAGTCTAAATATTGTTATATTTCCAGATCTCAACATTGAAAAATGGTCAGGTCAACTTTATTGCTTTGGGGGGGGCGGGGTGCAATCACTGCCCTCTGGTGGTCATGGGAGCTACCCAGCACTGCTCCTGACAGCCGCTGCTGGATTTGAACCGCCAAGTCTGTGGGCCGCAGTCCCGCACTCAACCATTTACGCCACTGAGACTCAGCCCAAGTTTATTGCTTTTAAAAAATAGATTTTGTTGCTGTTTTTTCATGTTAAACATAAATTATTATCAAAACCAAGCCTGTTGCCATTGCATCAAATCTGGCTCAGTGCCAACTCCCTATGTGTGTGAGAGCACAACTACTCTCCTTAATATTTCGAAGGCTGATATTTTACATCCCCAAACCTTTCTTCTGAGGTACTGCTGGGTAAACTCAAGCCACCAACTCAATGTTAGCTGCGTAACACTCAACTCATTGCATGATAATTACCGTATATACTCATGTATGAGTCGAGTTTTCCCACACATTTTTAATTCAGTTTCTGTGGTAAAATTAGGTTCCTCAGCTGATATTCAGGTCAGCTTATACTTGCGTATATACGATAGTTGTATGTATATTGGTTTTCTGCACTAGTGCTTGGGAAACATATTACATAAATTGCTTTACATTTTTAAAGAATAACTTGAGAATTAATCCTTCAGTGGCTAAGTGCTTGACTAATAGCCTAAGGTCAGTGGTTTCAACTCACCAATGTCAATAGACCAATGTCTCCAAGGGAGAAAAGACTTGGTTTTCCGCTTCCATAGATTACAAACCTAAGTAATTCTGTGGGGCAGTTCAGTTCCATGCTGCTCTTACAGGGTTGCTCTTAGATTTATAAAGTGACCAGATGTGCCACTTTTTAACAACACCCCGCGGCATTGTAAAATTAAAATAAATATATTACAATACTATTTTTGCATTCTATGAAACTTTTTGTTGCTCCATATAGAACAAAATTTTAGTCAAGGAACCACCCACCTTTCCCGGTCAATGGTGTCCCACTTAAAATCTGGTCACTTTATGTTAGAATCAACTTGATGGTACAAAGTAACTGTTGTTCATATATGATCACTAGTTCAATAAAATATTATTCATAGAAAGAAGATAAGGCTTACAGGTTGAAAATTATCAACTCGAAGTGTTTATTGTTTAAAAATGCAAGTATTTTAAAAATTAAGTATCCCAAACCTTGAATAATCAAAAGTTTACTATAATCAATCCTATATTTTGAGAAGTTAGCATTTATGTTCAGACCTTTGATTAGAAAAGAGATCTTAGCATTTAGTTGAGATGTACCCGGATAATTAGAATTGCTTTATTTGTTTTAAATTGCAACAATGGAAGTTGGTGTTTTCTAGAGTAGTTCACAATGATTGAATTCCAGTAGGAGATAATAGGCAGAGCAGCTGTTTTTAAAAACAGCTGTTTTCAACTTTTGCTAAATTGTTGGTTTCATAGTTTAAAAGTTGGGTAAAAAAATCTTTGAAAATCTGGCAGAAAAAAATTAACTGAAGTCAACAGAGATTGATAAATTATTTTAAATAGTTAAAATTATGACATTTTACATTTTCTGGTACTTTTTCTAATTTTTTGCTTCTATTTCAAGAGGCATTTTTCCTTTTGTATATAACCAATTGTGTATCAAAATGTGACACCACCTTAAGTGGTTACAATTGCTCTCGGTTCTGTTCTGAGTGATGCCATTCTTTTCAAAAAGTATCAGATGACATCACCAATAGCTGACTTTCTGAATTCACTGAAACTGAACAGCTGTTTCAAACACATGCCCTTTCTTTAGGGACTTATTTTCTGTAATTAATTGATGAGGTTTCATTACTAAAATGTTTATGCTTTGAATGCATTTTGAACCAGATTTTAGTCATTTTAATTTGTTGCCCAATAGATATATATGCTGCAACATTTAAAATGAATGATGGCAGTGATTATTTATACCAATAGATGTATTAGGAAGCCACAAACAAGGCTTTTAAAAGTTTTCTGATGACTGGTATAGATTTTAACCACATTCTTATTGAGTCTTAGGGATATTGAGAGGGTGCTAAAAAATTCTAAGATTTTTCTTCTCTGACAACAAACATAATGATCATTTCAACACCCAGTTTTTAATAAGTCAGTTTTTGTCAGCTGTTTCTTCTCATTTTGAGTTTTCCCCTTCAGCAAATGAAGATGCTAGGAAGCTTTGCTCCATCCATGTAATTATAGTCGACTCTACTTTGGGGAAGCAATTCTTCATCAGTTATATTTTAAGTGCCTTCCAATCTGGAGGGGTTCATCTTCCAACACTATATCTGACAGTATTCTGTTGCTGTGTCATAAGATTTCAGTGGCTAATCCTTTAGAAGTGGACAGCCTTTTCCTTCTTCATAGAAACTCCACCGAAACTTGTTTACCTTGGGTGACCCTGTTGTGTGAAATACTGGTAACATAGTTTCTACATGAGCCAAACTGGCAGACAAGTGCTAGGTGTGTACTGGCATATAAAAGTATGTCTTCTCCTTTCATTTTATGGCAGTGGCACCAAAATGTACCAACAGTCTTCATTAAAATCCACTTAGAGAGGAAATATACATACCAAAACCAGTTTTGTTATTGATGAAGTTAAGAAATTAATTAACTTCAATTGCAACTTGTGGGGAACTAGCTTCAACACCGATTGAACCCAAAGGGACAATTGTGTGTTTGAAGGGTAACTTAAAGAAACATCAGACAAGGTATGCAGTGGCTCACCTCTTTCATGGGGACAGGGACAAGAAGGGTGCTTACATAACCTCAGGGCACAAGTAACAGGAAGGGGATGTCCTAGGGACATACTCATAGCAGGAAGGTACATATGTAACAAGATGGGCAGGTTCTAGAATTAAGATGGATGCTTACGAAAGAGGAGGCAAAGGGCATTTATGGGGTCCAATGAAACATAAAACATAAGCATAAAAGTTTCCTTGAGTAACTAGAGGTTACTAGTAACAGTAATTTTCAACCTTCCTAATGCCAAAACCTATTAATAAAGTTCCTCATGTTGTGATGACCCCCCCCAACCATAAAATTATTTTCGTTGCTATTTCATAACTGTAATTTTGCTACTACAGGGGTCATTCGACTCTCAAAAGTGTCATGACCCGCAGGTTGAGAACCACTGCTATAGTTCTTTAATGCTATCCCCCCCACACCCACTATTATGACCCCAATTCTACCTTACAAATCAGCTAGACCAGAGTGTGTACCTGGGTACAGATGAGAGCTGGAAAACATGAGGAAACCAGGACAGATAAACCCCTCAGGACCAATATTGAGAGGAGCCATATCAGAAAGGTAAGGGAAAAGTGGGGAGGAGCAGGGGGGGATGATCATCAGAAAAGTGGGTGAAGGGAGACATCAGTCAGTATAAGACATTAAAAAAATTAGAAATTATCAAAGGTTCATAAGGGAAGGGGGGGGGGATGAGCTAATACCAAGGGCTCAAGTAGAAAGAATGTGTTTTGAAAATGATGGCAACAGTTGTACTTTGTGCTTGACAGTTGTAGGAGCTCCCAATAAAATGATTTAAACATAAATAAAGATGGATGCTTAAGCTTGGTCAGCCATGAGTTGACTTGACCTTAGGTATCCAGAGCTCTTCTCCAGAGGAACATTATGATCCTTATTAGAAGGGAGTGGGCCAAACTTAGGGTGAGATAGTCTGCTTGCTCTTGATGGCAGACAGCCTTCAGGCAGGTGACCTTCAAGCAGCTAATCTTCAAGTCATCCTCTTAATGTAAAATTCCTTACCCAATTAATGTATTCCATAGACTCTAAAGCTTAAATAATATCTGGCAAGAAAAAAAAAGCCACTGGCTTAGTTAACTAATGCTGCTATAACAGAAATACCAGGTGGATGACTTTAACAAATACTTACTTTCTCCTAGAAGTCTGCATTCAAAGTGCTGGTACAGAGGAAGGCTCTGGATGAAAGCCCATGTATTTTCAGCTTCTGCTTCCTGGGTCGTTGGAGATCTCTATCTATCTTACTCATCTTTGCTTCTCCTGCTTTCTTGTTTAATCTTTTGAACTCAAGATGCATCTGCATTAATGCTACCTCGCTAACGTAACAGAAAGTACCCATTCCCAAATGGGATTATAACCACAGACATAGGTTAAAAATTATAGTACACATTTTTTGCTAGCATACTTCGATTCATAGCAGGCACTATTTGGAATATCATCACTGAACAGCATTACATCTTTGCTCTGGTACCCTCCAGCTTCAGCTTCTTGGTGTCAAAATTATTATTGTTAGGTCAGACATAGTGTGGAATACAGTTTAGACTGAAGTATTCTGTCAGGTCACGAGTGTTGTGAGGTGATGTAATTGGGCTAGGGTTCTGTTGTGGCTTTAGCGAGGCTTAGTTCACTATGGGCAGCAAACAGTTGAAGGGCAGAACTTTTTTTTCATTAGAGTTTGGGATGTGAGCAACTGTGAGACATAGGAAATCTCTGTGCTTTATAGTCTAGCCAACAGTTTGGGGCCATGCGTGTCAGAGCCCAGTTGTTGTTACTTTGAGCAGCTGGGATTTTTTTTTTCTTTTCCAGCCCTGCTCTGTTTTTTCTTAACACTGGAGAAAGTGTTAAAACTTGCTACCCTGACGCCTTCTTGTGGTGCACATGGGGACATGGAGGTGGACATGGCTTTATACATGATAAAAAACCTCGTGCCCTATGGACAGGTATTTTTACCCTCAGTCTCTTGTCCTGTCTCCAGCCTTTCATAGGTTTTCATTTGGGCAAGACGATGTCCCCCCTTACTTTTTGTGCACCTTGTAGTAGAATCATCTAGCAATTGTCTTGTTTTGCTTCTAGGTTTAAGTTTTAAATTACACTGCTTTCTTACTTTAATTACCCTTTGGTAAAACGTTGACCTATAATTACAGATTTGCTTTGTAAATAAGACTACTTGGCATTTTACTCTACCTTTCAGCCCCCATGTTCCCAAAGAAGTTTGTTAAAAGTTGGGTAGTTCTCTCCTTTCACCTTGTTGCATTTTTTGGAGGCTTGTTCCTTCTAGTCATTGTTCACTTACACTTCTTTGCACCCTCAGCTCATTAGTTTTTAATAAGCTTTGATTTTATATTTACCTACCTTATTCAGATTGTTAAGGTAGGGTGCAGCACCACTATATTTTGTAAGCTTCCACAGCCTAACCAGGAGCTATTGTTCTAAAATTTACTGTATCTTGTTCAACAAATTTAGCATAGGTTTACTGTTCTCATTGAAATTATTTAACCAGTTCTTTGAATAATGCTCTGGAATGGAGTACTGGCCTTGTTTAGTCTGGATGAACCACTACATACGTGTTTTATATTATAAGGCATTTATAAGGTCCTGCTGGTATAATAGCTTTAAGTTGTCTATCTAAAGTGGTAATTATGAATGGAAAAACATCCTTGATGTAGGTATCTTTGACTGGTTAGTGTGCTAGACTACTTAAACTATCAAAGGAAAAGGATCACCCTCATGTGAGTACTTAAAGGATTGAAAATCATACACGTTTGAAATTCTAATTCAATGCTCCAGTGTTTTGTGTTATCCCTTTGTGTTTTATACAAATTACAACTATGTTTCTGGAAAGAAGGAAACGCTGTCTATAATGCTTAACCGTTTCATTACTCCTCATTTTGCATGGTTAGCTTTAGTGTGCTAGAGATAACCATTAATTTATATATCATAATTTAATCACTGTAGGGGAAAATTTGCATGCAGGCCAATCAATGAGGTCTGCTCATTTAGGACAAGTTTTGTTTAATGAAAAGTCAATGGAGAAATATTTAACAAAGAAATGAATGACAAAGCTGTCTTTATTGTGAAGTCATATGACTACTTGATATTTAGGAAAGGCTGACATCAGCAAGATTAAGTGGCAAGACAGTGTGCTCTTTCAATCTTGGATTTTAATCTTTAAAATGGTAGATTTCCTGTATATGTGAATTCCATTTTTTTTTAAAACTAAAAGCATTTAAACATTGAAGATCAACTAGCTGTTTTAACTTCTGAAATTACTACCCATAAAAAGATCTTAAGGATATTTCAAAACCATAAGAAGAGCATTGCCACCCTAGGAAGCACACTAATAATAAGAATTTAAATTACAGTATAATTTTATGTCCAAAAAGTTTCTTACTGGAAGTACAAGAGAGCTACAATTTGATATCATTGTCACAAGTAAAAACTTACAGTAGGTCTAGAATGGAAATGTTTACAACTTTACAGCTGTTGTCTTTAAAAATAATGTGTGCAGTTGATGTATGGATTGTTATAAGAGCTATAAGAGTTCCCAATAAAATGATTTAGTAATAAAAAAATAATGTGTTTTTACATTCTTACAGTAAATAAACACAGTAGACATTGTAAACTGGTTACCTATATTCTGTGAGCAATTCAAACACTTAAAATTTAAGGATAAAAGAAATATGAATATTTTTCTTTATTGTACAGCAGATAATCCCTGAACAGTTTTAGTCTGTGAAGGAAAATGCAATATATATAATTAGAGATTTATTTTAAACACTTTTGTTGAAAATTAATGTTAGGCATTTGCAACTATAATTATTTTCAGTTAAAAAGTTATAGTCTCTTAAGTTAAATTAAGGAAACTAATTGTAGTTATGTATATCTCTTATCAAATTATGATATTCTTAATATGCTCTACTGCTTTCTCCTCACCCTTTAAAATTCGATATTATGACAGAAAGCTAAAGATCTTAATTCTCAAAAAAACATAGAAATTACTTTGTGTATATACACACACATATGATACCTATCTCAATTCATCTAGTTATATACCATAAAGTTCAGTTCATATTAATTAATCTAACTCCTAACTCCCATAATTCTGTTAAACCTGGAGTGCATGAGGATGAGGAGTTGCTTATAATAGAGAATTTGGTGTGATTACTAATGACTTAGCTAGCAGAATCAGTATTCAGCATGTAGTTGACAGATAGCTTGCTATACTACTTGGCGGCCAACTCAACTCACACTAAAATTTATTTCACTGCCATTGAATGAATTCTGAATTCTAGCGACCCAGTGGGACAGAGTAGAACTGCCCTTGGTAGTGTCCTCTTTGCGGAGTAGTAAGTCAAGTCTTTCTCCTCTGAAGAGACTGCTGAGTTCAGGTAACCACTATGTCACCACTCCTTTAAAATTAATTTCTCACTCACTGCTGTTGAGTCGATTTAGATTCAGGGACCTATAGGATAGAGTAAAACTGCCCCAGTGAGTTTCCAAGACTGAAACTCTCTATGTGAAGGGAATAAATAGAAAGCTGGTCTTTCTACAGGGTGGCTATGTGTATCGACATTTTGGTGCTTATCTACCAGTACTCCTTCAAAATTCATTTAAGAATATGTAATTCTGGCTTTAAAAGATTGGCATGATAGAAAAGATGAAACCTGATTTAATTGTTTTTATGTTGGCAAGAACTAGAGAAGTTGATGTTAAGTTTAATAATGAAATTAGTCAATTAACCAATGTACCATAACAAAAAAAGTATATGGAATGCAGTCAAGTCAAGTGATTTATAATCTAACATCTGATGTTACTAAATGACATTATTACAGACTGTTTTGATTTTAGTTTACAATAGTGGTTAAATGGCCAGATTTGAATACAGTATTTTAGGAGTAATACCAACAGTTTGCCTCAAAAGATACGATCAGTTAATATTCAGAATTCTGACCCTGGTGGTTTAGCTGCTAGCTGAAAGGTTGATGGTTCTTGAGGAAAAAGACCTAGGCTCTGTAGGATGAAAACCTAAGGAATTTGCTTTTGTGTGTTATGCCAATTCTGATCCAAACCATTCATGCGTGGTAAGAATAGAACTGTCCTATAACATTTTCTAGTTTGTGTGTGTGTGTGTGTGTGTTAAATATTTCACTGTCTTTGGTAAAACATAGCAAATTATGTTCCCATTTTTGTCTGTAATCATAATAGACTTTTCTCTCACATAGCTGCTAACTTTCTGTTAGTGACAGAGTGATGAATCATTGCATCATCCGGAATGTCTTTAGAGGTTATAGCCAATAAAAAGGAAGTTTCCCAGTCCCAAGGGATGGCTGTAAGTTAGAATTGACTCCAGAGCACCACCACCACCAACAAAGATTTTGGAAATCAAAGCCCATCAGGAAGGTTGAAGCTAGGTTTCAGATTGTTGGAAAAAGCCACACAGTATTGATCCAAAAGAGCAAACCAGCAGATACCAACGGAAGAAGCAAATTCTGCTCTTTAAAATACTGACTGATCATTGTTAGCCAAGAGTGAAGTGGGGTTACACCATGAGTTTTTTCTTTTCTGCTTAAGCAATTTTAACTAAATAGAATGTTACTTGTAAGGGAATTTTATAGAAAGAGTATCTTGTTGATTTGGAGGTTTTATTAGGTGACTTCTAGTTTGTGTGTATATTAACAGAATGGCTACAACAATGGACTCAAATGTGGTGGTCTTTTATTCTGTTGTATATGTTTATGAGTAGAAACCAAATGAATGGCACCTGCAACAATGCACCATTTTAACTTTCATATATATTTTTTAATTCTCTTGGAACAAGTTTGTATAATATTCATTCATTCAACATTGCTAGTCTAAAACTTTGGGTTGTCTAAAATTAGGTAATTGGCCTCAAGGCATTATAGTGTGAAGAACAGAGAGTAAAAAAAAAAAAAAAAAAAAAAACCCAAGCAAATAAAATAACACTGGGGGATGATAAAATGCTATAAGTAAAAACTATGTAAAAAAAAGGGGTAGGGAGGATCAGGAAAGGGCCTTAACACCTTAGATTTACTTGGTTAACTTAAAATTCAGCAATTGTTGTTTTTTGTGTGTGTTGGCTTCCATTTAAATTGTAGTATGTGTATTTTAAAGGAGAAAATAGCTATTTTCATGATTTAAATATAATATAAAATTTTATAATATCAATCCCTCTCCATATTCATGAACATATCGATGATCCTAAAATACCTAATAAGATATTTTAGTTAAAATATTTTATTCAAATTAAAATTTTTTTTTAATTTTTATTTTTTTCAACTCTTAGAAAATCAATAGTTTGGTGCTGCTTGATTACAATAAAGATTAACCTCAAATCTAATGCAAATAGTAAGTTGTACTTCACTATGTATTTTTAAAAATTTGTGTTAATATTTATTTTTGTCCTCAGCAAATGAACAAGTTTATGTGCACAACTATATTTAAAGATAATTCGAAATGTTGATTCCATCATATTTGCAATTTTTTCACCTAAAATCCCAAATAAATGGAGTCTTTTGGTAGTAAAATTCTTTGACATTTGTGTTCACTAATTATTATGATTTAATTAAAATTCCAAGATTATACAACTGAAAATAAAAATAAGAACTTTTTGAAGATGTAGCTATATTGCAAATTTTGGTAGTACAGGCTAACTTTATAATGAAGTTTTTTTTCAGTCTTGCAGCTATGAATCAGAAATTAATCTCTTGTTCTTGATGAAATAATTACTTATAACTATAATTTTATAAACCAGACCCCTCTTTGCTCTTGCTCAACTGCCATAGAGTCAAGCATGACTCAGCAATGCCTGTGTGTTCCTGAGACTCTTAACTATCTAGAGGAGTCTTTCTCCTGTGGAGGTGCTGGTGCTTTCGAATTGTCGACCATGTCACTCACAGCCCAAGAGTTAACCACCAAGACTCCCTTCTGTTGGATACTAAGTAAATACAATACATACTCTTCTTAGTTATAAGTATGTAGACCTTCTCCTAAAATATTGTTCAAATGAACTATATGAAGAACAAATTAAATGTTATAATGCCTTTTGTTTTGTTTTTGGTACCTACTTCACTATTCCCAAGATCAACTTTCTGCTCTATACTAGCATTGCCCAACAGAAATATAATACAAATTACATATTTGATTTTTTTCCTTCAAAGTGTAGCTATGTTTTTAAAATAAAAGTGAAATGAACTAATTTTAATAATAAATGTTATTTAGCTAAGTATATTCAAAACATTCTTTCAACATGTTATCAATAGAACAATTCTTGAGACATTTTTGTTTTTTAAAAACATGTAGTCTTTAAAACTCATTTACAGAACATCCCAGTTAGGAGTAGTCACTTTTCCATTGCTCTGTAGCCACTATCTGCTGTTTTGGATATCTTAGTTTTATGTTGTACTAGATACTGAATCCATGTATATGTGTAATAAAATGTTATGTTATATGAATTAATTCTAAAGTTGCACTTTCTCCACAAGATGTTTTCTTTTTACTAATCTCATGGTCAACAAACTTCAAGAAGTGATATATCCCAAATCTCAATGTCATATATTTGTAACTGGAGAATCATTAGTGATGTGATGGAGTGAGCATCCAGATTTCTAGTGTGTGTGGGGAGTCTTAAAGGCCTTCGTGTTTGGTAACTCAGTGGGACTCACAGAACTCAGGAAATTATTATATTAATTGTAGTAGTTCATGATAGCAGAAATTACAGGTTAAATCATCCAAGTGGAAGTCATCACATAGGGTGAAGTTTAGGAGCAACTAAAGACAAACTTCTAGTGGTCCTCTAATAGCAGCCATAGCAATGATATAATGAAACACACTCCCAAGTTGCCCAAGGTTATATACTGGGCATCAGCCTCATACTTATGGATTTCCCATTACCATTTTAACTACCTAGTCTCCAAAATCCTCTGTGTCTCCAGAGTTGTCCCCATTTAGGACTAAGGATTAGTGAGGAATGTCATGTTTCATAGTGGAACTGACCATATGGTCCTCTCTGTGCATTGGCTGCTCTGAGTAGGGATATTGTCCTCAAGACTTGGTAGGTCAGGATGTGCTCCACTCTCTCTTCCTCCCCCTTCATTTGCTCCTGTGTGCTCTGATCAGACATGTCCCTCTCCCTGAACTAGTGCTGTCCTCTGAAGTACATTCATCAGCGGGGGGTGGGGGAAGGGGTGGCACTATCCACATAGGTGGGATT
Organism: Nesogale talazaci; assembly: GCA_004026705.1. Lineage (NCBI taxonomy): Eukaryota > Metazoa > Chordata > Mammalia > Afrosoricida > Tenrecidae > Nesogale > Nesogale talazaci. The sequence goes on from PVJH01006968.1 coordinate 55,411, forward strand.
AGGGCTGGCCCTTCAGAGCTCTCTATTGGTTCCCTGCTTCATGCTGGTATGTTGCATTCGCTTCTTGGAGCACTGAGTTGAAGTCTGGTCCCTCTCTTCTTGTGGAGATATAAACAATACACTTATCTTGGGTGGTTAATTGCCCTGTTCCCCCTGCTACCCATCTCCCCCACCCCCGCTTCTTTTTAGTTGGCTACCATATGTATCCCTGGATTTGGTCTGGCCTTTGCTGTATTACCTGGACCTTACCCTAGGAATATTTGTATATAGTGGCTCTTTCCCTCTGCTTTTTTCTTTTTTCTTTTTTTAAACTTACCTCAGGGGACTCATGTTGTACTTGTCCTTTTCTGCTTGGCTTCATTTGCTTAGCATGATTCCTCTTGTTCTTCCGATCTCACAATGTATTTCATGCTTTCATCACTGCTTTTTTGGGATATGTAGTGCTCCATTGTATGTATGTACCACAGTTTTTTAATCCATCTGTTGATGAAAATTTGGGTTGTTCCCAACTCGTTGCAATTGTGAACTGTGCCACGCACGATGAACATTGGAGCACAGGTGTCTAGTATTTCTGGGTCATATGGTAGATCAATTTCCAATCATTTTCGATATCACCAAATCTATTTCCATAGTGGCTGTACCTTCAGTATATCACGTTTGTCAATTTGTGACTGATCTGTATTTGTGTCCTTTCCTATTTCTGCTACTGTATGTGTTCCCTGCTCCAAAGTTCTCAGGTTTGTCCCAATTCCCTGATTGATGACCTTAAAGAGTTTGGGGTTTTATCTTGAGGTCTTTGATTCACCTTGAGTTTATTCTTCCCCATGGAGTGAGATAACATCTAGCTTAATTTTTCTGCAGGTAGATAATCCAGTTTTTCCAGCACCACTTGTTGAAGGTGGCATTCGCTTCACATTTGATATTGTGGGGACCCTTATCAAAAATCATTTGTCTTTATGCTGATAATTTTATTTCTGTGTTTTCAGTTCTTTTCCATTGGTCTTAGTAGCTTTCATTATACCAATACCATGTGATTTTGACCACTATTGCTGTATAAGATGTGCTGAAGTCAGGGAAAGCAAGTCCTCTCACTGTGTCGGCCTTCTTGAAGAGTTATCTGCTGACTTGGGGCTTCTTTCTTCTCCATATAAAGTTGGTAATCAGTTTTTCCATTTCTTTGAAGAAAGATAAGGGCAATTGTATCCGGGTGGCATTAAACTTATATAGTTCCTTGGGCAGAACTGATATCTTTAGTATACTGAGTCTTCCAATCCATGAACATGGGATATTCTTTCATTTCTTGAGGTCATTTTTGGTTTCTTGTAATAGTGTACTGTAGTTTTCCTCATATAAACTTTTGTTCTTTTAGTGAGGTATAACCCTAGATATTTCACTTTGTACCTGACTGTTGTGAAGGGTACAAACTTTTTGATTTCCTTCTGTTGTCTTGTCTGATGTATATAGCAGTCCGATAGACTTCTGTTTAACTCTGCCATATTCCTCTATTGCTTCCAGTACTCCCTTTGTGGAACCTTTGGGATTTTCCATCTATAAAATATCATCTGTGAATAACGATAGTTTCACCCCTTCCTTTCCTAGGGATGCCTTTATGCCTTTTCTTTGCCTTAGGCTGTTAGTCAGAACCTTCAGTATGATGTTAGAGTGGGGGGAGGAGGCATTCTTTTTGGGTCCCCTTTTTCAGTGAGATTGTGTTCATCTTTTCTCCATGTTGGTTGTTGGCTTTTTATATATAGCTTATATTATCTTGAGGAATTTTCTTTCCATCCCTATCTTCATGAGTGTCTTAAACAGAAATTGGTGTTGGGTGTTGTCGAATACTTTTTCTGCATCTATAGATATTTTCATGTGGTTCTTATAGTTTTTCATGTCAATGTGGCAAATAATACTTATGGTCTTTCGTATGTTGAACCATCTGTGCATCCCTGGTATGAATCCCACTTGGTCATGGTGAATTATTTGTTGTATATAATTTTGTATCCCATTGGCCAGTATTTTGCTAAGGATTTTTCTATCAATGTTCATGAAGGATATTGTATTGTAGGTCTCAATTCTTGTGAGAGCCCTACCCAGTTTCAGTAGCAGAGTTCCACTAGCTTCATAGAAGGAATTTGGGAGTTTACTGTCTTTTTCTATATTCTGTAAGAGTTTGTGTAGGATTGGTGTGAGTTCTTCCCTGAATAGTTGGTAGAATCCTCCATTGAAGTCTTCTGGTCCAGGGAATTTTTTTTTGTTGTTGGTAATTCCTTGGTAACCTTGTCTTTTTCATCTATTTATATGACCCTATTGAGATTTTTGATGTCCATCCAGGATAGTGTTTCATTCTTGGTTTCTTTCCACCTGTAAGCCAAAGTTATTTTGGGAGCTGTCTTCTCTTTGTTGCCTTCTGGGTGGGGTTGTTCTATATGGCAGTCTCTTATTTGTGCTCGTTGAATGCTGTTCTTCTTCCCATAGTGGGTTGGCATGGATCATTTATATGGCTCTATTTCTTTAACATATTCCTTTATTGTTTTCCTTGTCTGGGAATACTTACTGCTCCATCTGTCTTGATAGATAATTTGTCTGGATAGAGTAGTCTTGGGTTTGCATTATTTTCCTTCAATTTTGGAATATGTTACTCCACTCTCTCCTCTTCTTCAAAGTGTCTGCTGTTAGGTCTGAGCATATTATTTGGGAACCTTTGTATGTGACTGCTTGTTTTTTCCTAGCTGCTGTCATGAATTTCTCTCTTTCCTCAAAGTTGGATAGGTTAATTATTTTGTTCCTTAGAACTTCTTCTTGGAGTTCAGTCTAACTGGTGTTCTTCAGCCTCCCGAATGATTGCCAGGTTTTCATTCATTAAGCTGAGAAAGTTTTCCTCCAAGAGTTCTTTATTTTTGCAGATGACTTCTTTGTTGTGCTTTTCTCCAATAATCCAATTATTCAGATGTTGTTCTGCTTTATAGCATTAGATACAGCTCTTTGGTTTTCTTCAGCTTCTCTGAAGATCATATTAGATATTTGTTTGTGTTTATTAAAGTCTGTTTGGCTTTCCTCTAGGTCACTGGTGCAGTTCTTTACCTCCCCCAGCTGGTTGGTGAAGTTCGTGAGTCTGCTATCAGTCTTTGTTATCTTGCCCCTAAATTCTTTTATGTCCCTTTGCTGTATGGTCGTTATCTCTTCTATCATTTAATCCTTTTTCTGTATTGTTTCCTTAATGTCCTGGAAGACTTCAAGCAACATTCTGAAAATTTCTTTGTGGCAGATCAATATCTGCTTCTATGCAAGTCGTTAGGCTCAGGACATCTTCAGTGATTGCCTTTTGTTTCTCCTGTTTTTTTGTTGGGGTCTTTGGGGCTGATTGCTTTTGGCATTGCGTTGTTTTTGAGGAACCAGCTGCCATTTTCAAGGGATTTGAAAAGCACCGACTATCTCTGGGAGACTTGTAGGCATTTCTCTTCAAGCTGCCTGCAGCTAGTTGCATAATGAATTGGTCTACTACTTTTTCCTCCTGTGGTTTTACTCTTTCCCAAGTCAACCAGCATTCTGTTATTTGGAGGGGAAGTTGGATGGTTCCTTTGGGACGTTGGTTGGGTGGTTGTGGACCCATGAGAATGGTGCTATACTGGGTGATCTCACAAAAAGGTGTGACCCATGGCAGTTTGGGGCATCACAGAGAGCTTGCAGGGTTACCTTCTGAAACGGGAGTGCCACAGAAGGCTGAGGGGTTGGCCGCTTTGGTTTAAAGCACAGCGGGTGATGAGCGAAATCTTCCTGGTCAGGTAGATTGCTACAGAGATTGGACAGAGGTACCCGCAGCAGAGTCAAGCATTGGCAATTGTTGGCTGAACTGTGTTAGGCAGACCAGAGGAAGTTCCCCCAGTCATGTGGGACCACAGAGGGCACAATGTTAGGCCCTCTAAATTGAATCTTCTTTTTCCAGCAGTGTAATACAAATACATTGATCCTTCTTTCATCGTCCATACTTACTGTTCATCTTTGTATGTGTATAAGGTAATTGAAAATACCATGGTTTGTCTCGGGTACATCTTAGTCAATGTCTTTAAGGTATAGTTCTTGTCTTCAAGGTGACATCCTTACTTTTTTGGGGGGAAGAGGGCACCTGCCTCTGGTGGTCATGGGTACTACCCTGAGAGCCACTCAGGGTGCTGCTCCTGAGAGCTGCCGCTGGATTTGAACTGCCACGCCTGCGGGCCACAGTCTTGCACTCAACCACTTACACCACCGGGACTCAGTCGCTTTTTTACACTTTTAAGAGGTCTTTTACTGCAAACATACCTAACCTGTTGTCAAATAGACCTAAATGTTACCTATCATTTATAGAGTATAGCAGAATTTATGGCAACTAACAAAAAATAACTATATTAATTTTTAAATTCAGTCTTATTGTTTATTTGTTGTCATATTACTTGCTACTATTTATCGGAGGAAACCATCTTTTTGGTAGCATGCTCACCTAAACTCCTCTTGATGATATCTTTGGACATTTATAAGGTAGCCTTAATACATCCTATTCATTAGTTACATTTGTCACAAGGTGGGTGGTGTCTACATTAGAGTCCCTCAGCTCACAGGTAAAGAGACCTAATAACCTGCATTGGAGGAATGTACAAGGGAAGGAAAGAGAACAAAAAGATAATGTCTGCTTCTTTAGGGAGATATAATCAACCTGTGTACACTTTAAGACAGCATAGCTGTTGGCGGGAAGCGGGGGGGGCAGGATCTGTGAAAATGATTTTTAAAGCAGGCTAATGTACTTGAACTTTACCTCTAACTTACCAAAGTGGAAGGTTTCCTACTGTGGCATCAGCTTTCCAGATTCCCTCTGTAATAAGTTAGGAAATATCCTCCTCATATTTCCCCCAGTATTAGTTTCCTGCAACTATCTATCTACACTTCAGAATTAGGAAGATTAAATCAACTAAGAAATTTCAAAGTCTGATGAGGGGTAGATTTTTTTGGGTGGCTGTTAATTTGGCTTTTTATGTCTGTAAAGATTTGTAGTCTTCGAAATCCCCACAGGAACAGTTCTACTTGGTTCTGTAGGGTTGTAAGATTTGGAATTGGTTCTGTGGGAATGTTTTGTTTTTAATTTGGATTTTCTTTCTTCTTCCTAGAACTTGGCAATGTGAAAGTAATAGGAAAAGATTCCCAACAGCTTACTGAAAGGGGAAAACCCAGTGTATTAACTTATAAAACATAAGAAGGGTGGGGAGAGTGTTTATTGTTGAAGTTGATAATGTCAGGCATCATTCTTTCTATCCCCTTCTTGGCCCATTTTCACTTGCTTCTGAAGATATTTCAAATGGGATGACTGACATTTATAATGAGATAATCTAAGCATCAAGAAAGTGTTGATATGTTTACTATATTAGTGTCTGAAAAGCACGTTTTAAGAAAATTATGAAATCCTTCTAAATTGTGTTACTTAAAGTCACCATTTTTAATTATGGGGAATTTGTTCACTCCTACAGATGTTCAGTAAATGTAGCATTAATCAACGAGCATAGATCTTTTGTAAAGGGGGATTGGGTTTGTCAAAAGTCAGGATTTCTTTTTTCTGCACCAAAAGTGAGAATTCTTAATTAGTGATAAGCAATAAGTGCTCCTCATAAACCTAGAGTCTTTTTCCCCCAATTCTTTTTTTTGGAAGCTTTTATAGATTAAGGCCAGACTCTTGAACAATGCAATATTCACAGCTTTAAATTTTTTGTTCTTACCGTCCAGGAATTTCCGAAGCCACATTAAATTGATAGGATGAAAAAATTTAAAAGAAGACTATCCCTCACACTTCGAGGAAGCCAGACTATTGATGAATCATTATCTGAATTGGCTGAACAAATGACAATTGAAGAAAACAGCAGCAAGGATAATGGTGAGTATTTGGAGAAGGGAGATTCTCTACCCTCTTCTAATAGAATGTAAATTTATTTTTCAATTAATAACAAGTCTATTCCTCTTCATTCCCTAATTTCTTAGGAAATTGCTGTTTTATTCTTAAATATAATTCCTTTCTTTCTGTGTATTAACAAATTAGATCAAAATAATTGGACCTTTTCTTTAACCCTGGTGAATTCTTCTGTTCCATAAACCTTTTGTTTTTCGCTTTGTTGTAAATAGTGACATCAGATAGCACTTTTATGTTTTCCTAATTTAATTTTTAAGTGAGCATGTAAATATTTTTGTTATTCTTCGAACTTTTAAAAGTACGTAGAAATTTTGTGAAATCCCTGCTTGTGGCTTCATCATAGTTTTGTCACATTGTATATACAGATTGACTATCCACATAGATAACAAGGTTCATCACATGAATGAATCTTAACTGTTTTCTCCTTTTATATCTATTACAGCTAGTCTTCATAGTATTGAAAGCATTGACAGCGGACATAAAGTGATTCATATGTATAATAATGCTTCTTACAAAGTAAATTAGATGTATACAGAGTCTAATATGAAATAAAAAGTACTTAAATTAGGTGCATTAAAAATGCAAATTCTTGATAGCATTTTTAGAATCAGGCTATATATTCAGAGAAGAAATAGTCCTCATGATGTTATAATAATAATTAAACAGGAGTTTATATGAATGACTGGGAGTGTGCTGAGATGTGTGGAGTATTTAGTAAGCCCTCCTTGCTTGTTCTTTGCTTCTTCCTGGTTTTAGAGATTTGTGGCAGGAATTAAAAGTCTGCATTTCCCTACTCTTCATTGAATTATAGAAGTACTTTATATATTCCTAGTTTAAATTCTTATCAGATAGACAGCTCCCGAATATTTTTTCCCCATTCTGTAGGTTATTTTTCCACTTGGTTGATACTTTTTAGATGATCTCTTCATTTATAATATAATTATGTTATGAATCAAAGTCAATTCTAACAGTCATATAATGGCAATACTAACTTAAGAGGCAGTCTTGAAACCCTGCAGAGCAATTCTACTCTATTCTTTAGGGTCCTGTGAATTAGAAAATTCAACAGCAGTGGGGTGACAATTTGACCTATCAATCCTACTCCAAGGAACATACTCAAAAGAATCTAAACAAATAATCAAATATTTATTATATGCTGTGTTATTTCACTGTGCATCTAATTTTGGGGGGGGCATGACTGCCCTCTGGTGGTAGGAAGTCCAGCCTTGCTGCTGGATTTGAACCTCCAACCCAGTGGGCTGCAGTCCCACACACAACCACTATGCCACTGGGGCTCAGCCCCGCATCTAATTGTTTTTAATATAACTATTTTGCAATAGTGTGGAAAGAGACAATGGAGAAGTTCAATATCATCAGTCGAGAACTAAGATCTGACTGATGAACTGATAATCAGTTACTACAAATTTGAGTGGAGGATGAAGAAAATTTAAAAAGTCCCCAAGAGCCAAAGTGCTTCCTTATATAATCCTACCTAAATTTTGAGTAGGATTTGACTAGGATCCTACCATTTCACGAGTAGATTTGACACAATGACCACTAATTATCAAACGAGAGGAGTTTAGTGAAGATGTTAAGGATATCATACATGAATAAAGTGAAGGATCATTGAAGAATTAAGAAAGAAGGAAAAGACAACAAAAGTCAGAAGAGACACTGAAACTTCCATAGAGTAGATAGAGCAAGTGGAAGAAATGGTGAATGAGCTGAGCAGTAAATTTCAAAGAGTGGCTTGAGAATCCATGGCAAAGTAATTGATGAAATGTACCAAGAATGTCCAACCATTTCTAGAGGTAGCCATGTAATTAAGAACTTCTAATACTGAAGGAAAAAGATCAGGTTATCCAAAGACTTTGTCAAAAAGAAACCTGGCTCTCAGAATTGACAAAATACCAATTGAGATGCTCAGCAACTAGAGGGATGCAGCATTGTAAGCATTCATTCTGTGTCCAGAAATTTGGAATCAGCTACCTGGCCAACCAACTTTATGTCCATTTTAAAGAAAGACCACAGAATGTTGAAATTATTGATAAGATGTGCGAGCTGAAGATAATTTTAAAATCACCATCTATAATCTCAAGCTACATTCGGAGTGTGAAGAGGGAATGAGGGTAATAACAGTTGGATTTTGGCTGAAAGTTAAAAAGGCCGGAAAGATGTTTTCCTGTGTGGATCATGACGATTTATGGATAAAACTGCAAAGAATGGTGTTTCCAGAACCTGTAATTGATCCAAAGACAATCATTCAAACAAAGCAAGGGGCTGCTACGCGCTTCCGAACCGGAAAAGACGTGTGGTAGGGTTGTGTGCTTTCATGTTATGTAGTCGATCTGTGAGGAACTCCTGGCTCTGCGAACTAAGCATTGGACTAGCTGTGAGCCAACAATTCAGATGCACCACTCAGGGGAAGACACGTAACCATGGCTCAGGACTGATTTGATAGCATTGGATTTAGGGTATTTTTATTTGTCTGTATACTGAACAAGTAATTTGAAAAGCTCTATTGTATGAAAAAGAAGATGACATCAGAATTACAGGGAAATTCATTAACAGACTGCAATTTCTTGCTGAAAATGAAAATGACTTCTAAGTACTTGTTGATGAAGATCATTATGCCCTTAATGGATTAAACCTGAACTTGGAGAAAACAAAAATCGTCAACTGAACTGTGGAGCAGCATCACGATACATGGAGAAACAAAGTTAAGGATTTCATTCACTTTGGATCAATAGCCAGTCTTTAGAAGCATCAAATGCTATCTACTACATTGGGTAGACCACCCCAAAATGTTTTTAAAGTTTTGAAAAGCAGAGATGTCACTTTGATGACTAAGATGCATTTGACCCAAGCCATAATCTTTTCATTCATCTCATGTATGCATAACCTTTTTTCTAATTAAACAAAAAAGGTAGAGATGATGCATTTGACATGATGTTGTCACAGAATATTGAATATACTGTGAAGTTTCAGAAGTACAAGCAAATCAGTCTTAGAAGAAATATGACTAGAATGCTCTGTCGAAGTGAGGATGGTGAGATTTCCTCTTTCTTTCTTTGGGTGCATCATTAGGAGAGAATAGCGATAGCTAGAAAAGGACAACATTTGGAACAGTGTTTTTATTTAGTGAAAGGTCCCTGAATTTTATATTTAAAATCCCAAATTTGTAAGAATAAAATTTAGAACTATATTTTGATCTGTTTCTAAGTACTCCTTTTTTTATTCACCAATTGACACAGCAGTCTTTGAATATCTAATAAATTTTAAATTCTTTCAGACTGGTCCATTGTCTTTGATAGTCTCCAGTATGCCTTGTCATAGAGAAAGGCACATACCAGGCAGACCATAAATGTTGTAGTAGTAGAGACATAATATTAAAAATAAAATCAGTCAAATAACTTATTTTATTAGTTTTGTGATTACTAACTGGCTTTGTTATTTAAGAAATATAGAATTAATAGTTTGACCTCAATTATAAAAATAGTGTGTATGTATTTTAAATAAATATATTCTCATAGAAATAGTTTTCTTTCCAGTCCTTTGCATAGATAGTTCAAGAAATTAGGTTAGATATAAAGATTTCTATTAAAACATTTTATTTTGTTTTCTGTTTTGTTTCCTCAATTCTTCTCACGTGATCCTGCATCTTGGGCTGCTAATGGAATGATATGTGAATGTTGTGAACCACAGAACCTATTGTGAAGAATGGCCGGCCTCCAACATCTCACAGTATGCATTCCTTCCTCCACCAGTACACAGGCTCTTTCAAGAAGCCCCCTTTGCGGAGACCACACAGCGTTATTGGAGGAAGCCTTGGCTCCTTCATGGCAATGCCCAGAAATGGAAGCAGATTAGGTAATTTGATTGCTTAATTTTCTGATGGTAATTTATGTATATTTTTAGGTTTTCTTTATATAGAACTCAACTAAATTTGTTGTCCGATTTCTCTGGTAAAATAAAAATCAAGCTGAGGGTAGGAGCAGTCACAGAAAGAGGAAAAGCTTAAGAGAGACAGCAGTACTCATACTTCAGAGAACTAATATTTGAAAACTGATGCAGCAGGAAAGAACAAAAGCACTTGAGGTGTCAGTTAAATGACTCCTTGGGATGGTGTTTAAATTAGGCTCATAAGCCAATTTAGGTAGTAATTCTTCAAATCATCACCATGTTAAATCTCATGTTCTTCTAAATAACTGGGTATGTACATATGTATCTATCTATATATGCAAGTTTCAATTTTTTTGTTGCCATTTTACTTATTTCTGAAGTTCCTGAGAGTTTTACTCTGTTGCTTACTTCATACTTGCTTACTGACTCTTACCAGCATGGATTATTTCTTCAGGTATTCCATTGGTTTTGGCGTCTGTGCTTATTTCCACTGAGATTTTATCAGTGGATATCCTGTACAGCCTGTATCCCTACAGATGACTCGTAAATGGGAAAGTTTTCCTTTCTTCTACCATTACAACTCTGAGCTGACTCACTCTGGTTCATGAAGACGATCATTAAATTTTCAGCAGTTTAGTAGGTTGGTTGCTAATGTAGTCACTATTAAAATTTAAATTATGTAAACATATGCTTGAATAAGTTAAATGAAAAGCAGAGGTAATAGCACAGAAAGCTCATTTTCTAATTATTTTACTATTATTCATATCCTTGGGGATATTAATATTATAACTGTATAGTCAAAATACTATGTAATGATGAGCTCTGTACATTTTTTTCCAACTTCATGTTCAGTCAGAATCACCTTGATGGTAACAAGTTTGAGTTAAAACAATACAAAATAAAGCTTCAGTGTCATATTGGTAGTATAAAATCCCATGGAGGGAATATTTACATTATGGAAATGAGAAAGCTCTATCAGGACCTTAACTTGGCTACAGATCTTGACTACAGCTCAGGATTTTGTTGACTGATTAGATAGACCCGGCATCGGCAGACTTTTCCTAAGGGTCATATTGTAAAAATTTCTGCCTTTGTGTGGACTACACGGGGTCTGTATTGTAACACTTCCTTCTTTTGCTTTATAACCCTTTAAAATTAGAGAACTATGTCATTTTAGACATTTGTTTACCTTAATAGTGCTATTGGGCTGTTACCAGAAACTTGGCAATTCAAAACCAATAGCTTTTCCTTAAGAGAAATATGAAACTGTTCCTATAAAGATTTATAGCTTCAGGAAACCTTCTTGCATAGGTTTGCTGTATAGTAGAATCAACTCTGTGGTAGTGGTTTGGTATGTGGTTGGTCTTAAGAAAGCGATGTTGGAAATGTTAGTAGTACATTCAAACTGTGTTATTTGTATCTATTAGCATTGTGAATGGCACAATAAATAGTACAAAAAATGCACAATAAATAACACAAAAAATAGCACAGTAAATGGCACAAAAAACCAACTAATAGTGTTCTAATACACAAAAGCTATTACTTGATTCAGTAAAGAAGTTGCTGCCATCATTGACAAGTAAAGTTCAGGCAGGCTTTCCTTATTTTACCTTTGTCTTAACAAATAAAAAGATCAACCAATAATAGTCATATCAGAATTATTCTTTGTTAATGACATTTGTTTCTTGAATCATATGGTACTTAAGTGTTTTATCCATAGTCTGAATTTAGTAAGCTTGTTTTTGTAGTTTTTGTGCAATAAGACAGGCTTTTCCCCCCCTACTCTGCTCTTTACTGTTGGTGTGGCCTTTGAGCATCACAATTTTATATGGGAAGGCCCTGTTTTCAACTCAAGAACCTAGTTTTAAGCCCAAGCACTTTTTCTTTTTCTTTTTCTTTTTTCACCAAGATCAGCAAACCATCCTATGAAAATGACAGTCCACTGAAACGTAACAGCTTTGGGTTTTCATTTTTCTCTTTTCTGCTTTCCTTGGATTGTCTACACTTTCTCTCAAATTCAGCTATGCATCAAAACATTTATATTACATTTGTACAACATTCCCACGAGGAAGGGAGGTTTGCAGATTTTGCTAGAAATTATAGGCATATTTACATTTTTTTTTGGTTTTGGGGACATCACTGCCCTCTGGTGGTGGGAGTAGGAGGCCCAACCGTTGCCCCTATGGAGCCGCTGCTGATATTTACATTATTTTTAACACTGTAAAAGTGTAACAAAAGTGCATGACTTCAGATGTGTCTGACACCAAATAATAACTAGTAAGGAATCCATTGATCAAAAGCAAACAGAAATCATTGACATCAGTTCTCAGTTAATTTTTGCTCAGTTCTCAGCATAAATTTTCTCCAGACATCTATGTTAAACTGCAATGTATCCTAAGTGACACAGTGAGCTGTTGAAAACAATCCTCATTTCTAACTACTTGGCAGCATCAATAGGACTTTTCTCAGTCTTCTTTTTCCAAGACAATAAATGATGTGAAAAAGCATAATGCTTTCAGGGGGATGAATAATTATATAAAACATATAGAGAGGGTAATGGCAAGAGAGGTGTTTGAGACCCAGATGATTTGCTTCTGGCCTACTCCTCTTGCTTGATGTTACAGAGAATGATGGATAGATATACATATGAGAAAGAGATCTGAGAGCTCCATGTAAAAGGCACTGGATGGCTTACAGCAAGGTTGGCAGGTCAGTAACACTGTCCAGGGTTGCTGTGGGTTGGAATCGATTCTGTGACAATAGGTTTGGTATACAAAAGTACAACCTTATTTTTAATAATATCAAGTGAAATGAAAGTCTTTTGCTTATACTTTCATTTAACTATTACCTTTGTTAAAACAACTGGTAGCAAAGTACAGAATCCCTGGTAGTGTAGTGATTATGCCCAGTGCTGCAGTCCAAAGATCACCAGTTCGAAACCACCAGCCACAGAGAAAGGTGGACTTTCTACTCCCAAAAATAGTTAACATCCTTGGAAACTCACAGGGTCGGTCAGTTCTTTCGTGCTCTGTAGGATTGCTGACTTAATATTGACGAGGTGGCAGTGAGTTTCAGTTAAAACATATGCTATAACCCATCTTATATTTTGATGTAGAAGTGTTTTTGTGCCCAGCAGATTTTTCATGGAATTTGAAACATTTTTTCCCCAGAATTCTGATACAAAGTACTATCTACTTTAATAAATACATATTTTTAATTTTTTGAAAAAAAAAAACACTTTAGGCTGAAAGGGGGAAAGATGCGTTAGCAGCTTTTTAAAAAAGAATTTAGTATTTATTATTCCTTTAAAGACTATCCAATGAACTAGTTCCACTCGGTCTATAGAGTGCACATTATTTAATGGAACGAATACTAAATGAAATCAGAAACAAAAAGCCAGTTTGCTATTTCAGTTCTGTCTGTCAGCTGTGTGAAAATTGCAAAATCATTTAACCTTTCAGAGTCTCAGTTCCCAGATCTGGAAGAGAAGCGAACTAATTAAATAATCTTCAAGTGTTATTTCCAGTCTATAATTGTATTACTTATCTCTTGATTGAATTGTTCAATAGATTTTTTTCATGGTAATTTTTTTATAATCTGAGAGCGCAAAAGGATTCCTTTCTACTTATTAATATATATAAATTACAATTTAAATCTATAAACTGCTTGTTTATAGAACTCAGAAATAGAAAAGGTTTTCTATGCCTTGCTTTTTTTGTTTTGTTTTGTTTTTACATTTTTTTCCTGTGCTTTGGTTTTTAAATCTATCAACTCTCTACCTTTCACTTGTAGTATTAACAAGCTATGTAATAAAGTAGCATTTACCATTACCTCTTTAAGAGTCATGATCTCATTTCTTACTGCAGATATTGTTCATGAAAATTTGAAAATGGGGTCAGATGGTGAGAGTGACCAAGCTTCTGGGACATCATCTGATGAAGTCCAGTCTCCTACAGGTGTCTGCCTTAGAAGTCGCATACATAGACGGATTTCAATGGAGGTAACTTCTCATAATACCAATATCCATATGTGCACATGTGTGCTGGTGCATGTAAATAAATGCACCCAGATATCAAATAGAGCAGGTATTGTTTATATTGTTCAAGAATGCAGATGACACTTGTTTTTTTCCTTTTTAGGATTTAAATAAGCGATTATCATTGCCTGCAGACATCAGAATACCTGATGGATATCTTGAAAAGTTGCAGATAAACAGCCCACCATTTGACCAGCCAATGAGTCGAAGGTCTCGCAGAGCTTCCTTAGTAAGTTTGTGGTCTTCTCTGTGGCCCTGTCAGGTCTGTTCTGCTGGATGGTGGGGTTGGTTGCTACCATATCGATTCTAATTCATAGCAACCTGAGGTGTGCAGTGCCGAACTGCCCGTGAGGGTTTTCAAACCTGTGACCTTTCAGAAGCAGATCACCAGGCCTGTCTCCCATGATGACTTTGCCTTTGAACCACCAACCTTTCAGCTAGTAGTCTACTATAAAAATGGCATTGCAGAAACATCTTTCCCCCTTTACCTTCACGAGGACCAGGAATCACCATCAGCCGCATCAGTGTTTATGCGGCAAAGATCAGATTTGCCTCTTTTCCAACTTTTTTTTTTAACCAACTCTGGCACCAACTGCCCTTCCCATGGCATTCTCTCCTTCGATGTTGGGTTTAAGTATTCATTACAGTGATTATACTGCAGTACTTAAAATTATAGGGTAGTTTAGGGACATTAACAGATTATAATTCAGATCAGAAAGGAGTCATGTGGTGATAATTTCTTTTAGAAGAGTTGGTACCAGGGTAGTCTCAAGGAGTTGGAGATTAAAGGTGTCCCAGATATCCAACTCTTTCAAGATGCTGTTTTCCTCCAATCTCAAACCATCCCCTTGCTCTATGGGCTATGTTCCTCCTCTCCCTGGGCTCTGCATTCACTGCAACATCTCACAGAAACTCAGCAGAACTTTAAGGAAATAGCTCACATGGTTGTGGGTGCTGTCAGTCCCAAATCCTAAGGTCAGGTAGAGGTCAGTCAAATGCAGGATCCAGAGTGAGAAGCCAAAAATGTCAGAAAGTGAAAAGTTTCAGCCCTCAGTAAAATGATTTATTTTTAAAAAAGGGAAAAAAGTAGGGGTAAAGAAGAGCTTATACCAAGGGCTCAAGTAGAAAATATTTGGAAATGAATATAGCAATGTGTATAAATATGCTTGATACAAATGATTTATTGAATTTTGTAAGAGTTGTAAGAGCCCCCAAAAAAATCATTGAGAAAAAAAAAAAGTCAAAGGTTTCCTTGCTTCTACCAAAGTTCTGTCAGGAAACAGGTCACAAAGGGAAGCCTTGGAGTTGTGCTTTTTATCTTTTAGCCAACCATTACCCCCAGGGAAACAAAGAAAAATAGTGTAAGTCACACCCTCCAATAAAATAAGGTTTAAGATGCTTTCCACCCTAATCCTGTAACAGAGAGCTTCCTCCAGATTGGTATAATCACAAACACAAAGCTAGAATCCACAATATATCACAAAACAGATTATGGTAAATGAAAATATAGCTAGAAGGAACATATGAAATAATGGATTACATCTCAATTCAGGCTATAGTTCTTTCATTAGGATAGGTTTTTGGGGTTTTTTTTCCTTATCCATGCTTTTAGGTAGGTAAGCCTTTTATGGCCTTAGCTAATTTTATTGAATTACTTTCAAGATTTTACAAGTTTTTTATTTGTAAGCATTTAAAAATATATTTTGGAATAGAATTGAAACTGTATTATGTATAATTTTTGGTAAATATCATTGCTATTGGCTAAATAGAATATGTACTAGGTATATAAATATACACCATATATGACACAGAAAAGTACAGACCATTGTTGTACAGCTCAGTGAAATTTTGCATGTTGACATAACTATGTAGCCAGTACTCATATAAATAAAACATTCTAGAAATTCCAGAAACAACCTCTTGCCACCTTTCTGTTCACTTTCTCCGCCCCATCTTCTCAATTCCTAACCATTATCTATGACTAATTTTACCCATATGTGTCCTGGTATTTTGAGTATATTCTTTTGATAGTATATTTTAATATATGGAAAGACTTAAAACTCCTGATGATTAAATTGAAACCTTTTATATATCTGTTGACCATTTAGATAGCCTTTTTTTCAAATCTTAAGTTTTCTATTGGTTTTTCTGCATTGTTATTACTAGTTTATATCTTTTAATAGTTCTGGGTAAGGTACTTTGTCAATTATGTAATAACTCTTTCCAATATGTAGCAGCAATTGGCCCCACACCATTTGATGAAAAGACTCCTTTCCCTGTGGTAATGTCACCTTGACACAGATGTAGGTGATAGGATGCTTTTTGGTTTCTTTTTTTCCATTCCTCGCCTCATCACCTTTTTTATCAAAGTCATAATTTCTGATATTTTCTTCCATTTGATAATATATCTTGATGTATCGTGGTTTAAAAGCTCCCTGGTGGCATAGTGACTACACTTTGGGCTGCTAGCTACAAGGTCAGCTGTTCTGAAACTACCAGCCAGCTGCTCAGCTGGAGAAAGACAAGACTTTGTACTCCTAAAGAGTTACAGTCTCGTGGGCTGAGCCCCGGTAGCATAAGTGGTTGAGTGTGGAACTGCAGCCCGCAGGCTTAGCGGTTCAAATCCAGTGGTGGCTCTCAGGAGCGGCACTGGGTAGCGCCCACGACCACCAGAGGCAGTGATGCCCACAGGAAAAAAAAAAAAAAAGAGAAGAGTTACAGTCTCAAAAACTCATGTGTCGTATCCTGCCCTACAGAGTGGCTTTGAGTCAGAATAGACACTATGGCACTAAGGAATTTGGGGGTTGTTTTTTTAATGGTTTACATTCTGTTATTTTTTCCTTCTTTAGGATTTTGCCTTTGCTGATCTTATTTGCTAATTTTATGTATATACATAGGAATGATTATATATACTATTGGGAAATTATCACTGATGCAAAATGTAAATGCAGATGTATATTATATTAATATTTATAAAGAGGACTGAAAAAGATAGAATGGGCCCAGATTCTAAATATCTTAAGATGTCAAGTCAAGGAGTCTGGGCTTTATTTAAAGAGAGGACACTGACAGTATTTCCTTAAGAAAGAGATGACAAGATCATGTTTTTATGTCATATCAAAAGCTTCAGGAAAAGTATAAACAACGAGTGAGAAGAGAGAAAGACTAGAGATGTAGAGATGGGGAGATGATTAGGAATCTGTCCAAAGTGAGGGACAACACTGCCACTGTAGTGGAAATGGGAAGGAGAATGTAGATTGTAGGGACTGTGTAAACAAACTGGTTGGATTTGGTGTCTGAGGGGTAGCAATTGAGGATGGCTTCTGGTACATTACTATTATCTAAACTATTTTCTTCAATCCAACTTTACTACTTTTTTAGTTAATGGCTTTTTCTCTTCCGGGATCCCATCTAGGATATCACATTTAGTTCTATCTCATATTAAATATTGGTTGTTAGATTGCTGAAGTATTATTTTTTATGCTTATTAATAAAGGTAGTCTTTTTTATCATTTTATTGGGGCTCATAAAATCCATAGATACATCCATTGTATCAAACACATTTGTACATTTGTTGCCATCATTCTCAAAACATTTGCTTTCTATTGAGCCCATGGTATCGGTTCATTTTTCCCTCCCTCCCTGCTCCCCCCTCCCTCATGAACCCTTGATAATTTATAAATTATTATTATTTTTAATAAAGGTAGTACTCTAACTCAACATTTAAATACCTGGTTAAAAATTAGATCAATCAGAATGCTATAGTCAGATACAGTTAAAACTCACCAGAACTTTATTGTTCTTAACAAACAAGACATAATTTTTTTTGACAATATGTGCAGTTATGTAAGAATGAAAGTCTGCATATGAAAATTGCCTCATATTGTAATTATTCGTCATATACATTTTTAAGAAACTTCTTAAACAGTGAATGTTTTGAGCAGTGGTTCTCAACCCTCCTAATGCTGTTACCCTTTAGTATAATTTCTCATTGTGGTGACTCCCCAAACATAAAATTATTTTCATTGCTACTTCTTAACTATAGTTTTGATACTGTTATTAATTGGGCAACTCCTGTAAAAGGGTTGTTCGACCCCCAGCAGAATCATGACCTATAGAACCACTGTTTTAGAGCAGGGGTGCCCGATACATCGATCGTGACCAACCTCTTAAATCTAACTCTAATAATAACGCTAAAACTAATCCTGACCTTCGCACCAATACTTACCCTCACCCTAGCCCTAACTCATCTATATTTTTAATGCCATGCAATCCACCCACACTACATTTGCGATTGACCAGTAGAACTGTCTGCATAGGGTAGCATCCTTGGTTTAGATCTTCATTCACAGTTTTACTAATACAGGTCAAATATATTCCTTTCTTACTTCTAGGAATGTGTGAGAGAAAGGTTAGTGAGTCCTGATGTCTCAGAAATAATAAATACATTGTGGAGTGTGGAAGTGATATTCAGTATCCAACCATAACAGTAATTTATTTTTGGACATCGTATGATACTATCAGCAATCTTGAAAAGTAATAAAAGTAAAAACAAGCAGGTGAAGAGTTCTCAATATCTCTCTGGTCCTTTATAATTGAAGAGAAAGAACACATCTTATTGGTAACAGTAATCACTTGGTAATTCTTACACAGAGAGAACTGGTGTTACAGAAAACTGCTGCTTCTTTCAGCCCTTCTTATATGCACATACTTTGAGAATAACCTATAGAACCTGTCCACATACTTCATTTCTTTAGAAACTCAATTAAAACTGTGTACCAACATGTTAGTACATTGTTTTGCTGTGTGGTACAGTGATTATATTGCCTAGTCCAAAGAAGTAGATGTCTACTAACTCTCAATATCATTTATAAGCTGCATTGAATTACAGAAAAGCTTTTATCAATTATAAGTGAGGTTTTAAAAAAATTTTGAGCAGCTTAAAAGAGCCAACGAACAGGACCTTGCTTAGAACTGCCAATAAAGCAAAGTATTCTCTATTAGAATAATGAAATATCAAAAAAGAAACTGCTTTTTTCTGGAAAGCAAATTTGATTAGAGATTTTTATGTTAGGATAAAAAGTTTATTATGCCATTGTTTTAGTTATTCCCGTTTTAAAAACGCTTAACTTTAGAAAATATTTTAAAATAAGATTGAACTTGGTGTAGATTCTGATGTAACAAAAGCAGGAATCATCTATGTTTTCTTCATTCTCTCCCTACTACCTAGCTTGTACTTGATAAATGTTGAACAAATGAGCTTTGTCCTTTGTTCTCTGAATAATTTCTGTAGGAGAGCATGTCAACAAGCTAGTCTTTATATGTTAATTTTGTCAGCAGATAAAAATGCAAGTACAGTTTTTAAAAATTTCCATTTAAAGACCTCATAAGTTATATTTGGGTATAGTTACTAAATACTTAAACGTATAAATCATTAAAACGGGGGTGGGTAGGCTGAGTGTGCTTTATTCTTGAATCGAGTTCTGACAGTTCACTATGCCTTTGGTATTAATTCTCTGTTTGCCTTCATGAGTAAAATTGAGTTGCTGTTTGCTTTATTAACTTATTCAATTTATTCAATTTTAAATTTAACTTCATAATTACACTATCATATATTTTAAACAAATAAAATAGACTTTTAAAAATCATTTTATTAGTAGCTTATACAACTCTTATCATGATCAATACATCATCCATTGTATGCAGACCACATTTGTACACTTGTTGCCTTCAGCATTCTCAAAACATCCTCCCTCTACCTAGGGCCTTGGCATCAGCTCCCTATATTTTCCCTCTCTCTCCCCTCCCCCATGAACCCTTAATAATTTACAAATTATCATTATTTTGTCATATCGTACACTGTCGGATATGTCCCTTCACCCACTTACCTGCTGTCCTTACCCCAGGGAGGAGGTCACATGTAGATCCCTGCAATTGGTACCCCTCCTCTACTCCACCTTCCCTGCACTATTCTCACCATCGGTCCTGAAGGGATCATCTGCCCTGAATTCCCCATGTTTCTGGTCCTATCCTTACCAGTGTGCCTCCCCTGATATAGCACGGTTTGTAAGGTAGAATTGGGATCATGATAGTGGTGGGGTGTAAGCATTTAAGAACCAGAGGAAAGTTGCATATTGTATCCTTGCTATACTGTACTCTGACTTACTCGTCTCCTCTCTGGGGCCCCTCTGTAAAGAGGATGTTGTTTTACCTATTGGTGAGCTTTGGGTCCCCAATCTATACTCCCCTTCATTTATATTGGTGAAATTTTTAGTTCTTTGATGCATGATACCTGATCCCTTCAACACCTCATAATCACATAGGCTGGTGTGCTTCTTCCATATTTGCTTTGTTGCTTCTGAGCTAGATGGTCACTTGTTTACTTTCAAGCCTTTAAAACCCCAGACGCTATATTTTTTGATAGCCAGGCACCATCTGTTTACTTCATCATATTTGCTTATCCACACATTTGTTGTCAGTGATCATATCAGGAAGGTGGGGCACCCGTTAGAATTTTTAGTTCTTTGAAGCCCGATAACCGATCCCTTTGACACCTCGTGGTCATACAGGCTGGTGTGCTTCTTCCTTGTGGGCTTTGTTGCTTCTGAGCTAGATGGCTGCTTGTTTACTTAATATAGACTTAGCATATTGATATGATGCCTCTGCATTTCTTTCTGTAAAAAGTGACTATTTGTAATGGTAAAATTTTGATACATACCTTACATACTTTATGTACTCATATGAGACGGTAATTTCTATAACATTTTTATCTTTACAAACTTTAGTTTGCTACTTTTCAAAAGCACACCTACCATTTAATCATAGTTGCCACGGGAATAAATGGTATCTGATGTTTTACAGTGGCATTAATATTCATTTACATAAGATTTAAAATGGAAAAATTCCCTATTCTAAAAGAAAATATTTCTTGTGGACAGTCATAGTACTTCTCAATGTTATAAACAAAAACCAACCAAATTCACTACCAGCAAACTGATTCCATTTCTCACCCACCCGGTTTAGGGTTTCTGAAACAGCTTCCTCTTGTTCCTGTGGAGCAGCTGGTGGTTTTGAACCACTGTCTCTCTACTTAACAGTCTAGCACATAACCCGCAGAAACCATCTTTACCTCTCACAAAAAGAAGCTTTTGTGGGGATCTGCTAGCAAAGAAGAGATGTCAGCTCAGAAAGTTATGACAATTGTATTTTGTATCCCAGAGGGGAATAATCTTGACAGATTTTCTCAAAGGGCACATGACAATCAAGAGAGTTTATTATGAAGACATTTCAAGAAAATTGAATTTATTTTTTGTTCTCCAGAGTCTTAGAACTTTAAAAATGAACATGATTGAAGCCCCTTGAGGATGGCAAAACTACCATTTTGACATTGTAAAATATGACAATAGCTCAATTTTCCAGGGAAAACTTAGGTAGAAACATTACCTTCAGAAACCTATAGTCTTAACTGAAGGTCATGTCAACAAGCACTAGCTTCACATTTTGATATTCGTGTTTATTAACAAACTAATAAAAATATTCACAATTTTGTAGCACCACTTTTTAACTTATCCCTGTATATACATTGTAACAAAAAGATAGGAACGTATCTTCCTGTTGACTATTTAACTGTGGACATTAAGAAAATTATTCCTTTTTTTAAAAAACTGTTTTCTTATTCCCTATGTTGGTCTCCCCCTCATTTATTCCTAACTTGTTCATGCTCTTTCTGTTTTCTTATTTTGTTATTTAAGTTTTTAAGTGTTTTTTTTTTAATTACATATTTGGCTATTGTCCATTTGCTACATTCAAAATCGGCAAGCAAGTACTTATAAAGTACTTTGGGAGGGGGAGGGCAGGATGTGACAGGTGGCAGAAATTAGACTTATATTCTTCCATATCGGTTTCTTAATTCCAGAGTTGTTCATGTCATTTATATTATATTTTTGTTGGAAAAGCGTAAAAACAGAATAGTATTTTTATGGCTTGCAAAACTTAACAGGAATTTCATAAAGTTAATGAAAGGGGGAAATTGGGAGCTAATGGTAATCGATATAAGAATGAAGAAAATTGTTTTAAAATAAATTGTGGTAATGACTGCTCTTTTCAACTGTGTTTAAACCACTGAGCTATATAATATGTGAAAAAGTTTTTTCTAGAATGTTACCTAGATCTATGTAAAAGATGGGTTGATAGTTTTCACTATGAATATTGATATTTTTGAATCTTTGAATATTCCAATGTGAATTTTTTAACTTGACAGATATTTGCCAGTTTTATTATTATATTTTCCTGGTCTATTTAGTCAAACAGTTTCAGAAGTTGAGAAAAAGACTAATTGAAATTTAAAAAATAAACACTAAGCCTATAATTTTTCTTTTTAATTTTAGTCAGAAATTGGGTTTGGAAAAATGGAAACCTACATCAAATTGGAAAAGCTTGGAGAAGTAAGTAAATACCACCATCACCACCAAAACAAAACACAACAAACAAAAAATTACATTGTTTTGTTGTTGCTGCTGCTATTTGTTGTATCTTCTAGAAATTGAGTTTTTGCCAACCTAGGGGAAAAATGTAATCTACTGTATTCTGAAAGATTTTATTTTGTTTTGTAAAGGTAACAGATAGTGCGAAGCCCTCGGTCCTTAAGTTTATTCCATCAACATGAGAAGAAAGGAAGTACTGTGCTTTCCTTGTAACAAAATAGGCACTTATTTGTTAGACTCCTGGGATTTAACTGTGTTGTCATCTAGGAAATAGCATGGGTTCAAACCTATGAAAAATCAAAATACTATATATTTTTTTAAATAAAAATGTAACTCATTGAAAGTCAAGGAAATCTTTGGTAATACCTCCGTTTCCTTGAACGCACTAGGACTGACTGATTTTGCAGTAGCCTGCTTCTCAGGGTGAGAACGGGCAAAGAAATCATCATAGCGTCTGTTAGTAGGAAAACCTTTGAGAGAACGTGAGGGCTAACTTAGCAAACAGTCTACAGAGTCTGGAAAGTTGGGTGAGATTTTTATAACTCAATAATACATTTTCACTTTTCAAATATATTCTCAAGTGCTCCTTTCAATCTCCACACACCATTGCAAGTAAATAAAAAAGATGGTTGTATTTAAAGCTATAAATCCAATCATTAATCTAAAATAAAATCTCCCCCCCCCCCCCAATTAAATTCTCTCCTTTTTTTTAGAGACACTTTGTTAGGTTACAAGAACATTGAACTGAAAATTCTTTTCCCTGTAAGAAAATCAAGGTTGATGGTTATGGTGTATTCTTCGCAAGACAGAATATAGCATATGCATATAAATTCAATTGGTGCTCTCAATTATGTAGATCGTATAAGTTGATGCTAAAAGTACTTTTGCTGTGTCTTCTTAAAATATTTTTTATAGGGTACATATGCAACTGTGTATAAAGGCAGAAGTAAATTGACGGAGAATTTGGTGGCATTAAAAGAGATCCGATTGGAACACGAGGAGGGTGCTCCCTGCACAGCTATAAGAGAAGGTAAAATCCAATTCTTTTCGTGAGTAAAATGGATTAAGTTTATCTAGAACATTACAAAAACCAAAGCTGTATAAAAGTTCTGTTTTGTTTTTGTAAGTAAAAGAATTTAGAGATAGAAATAAAAGACTAGAAGATAAATTTCGACTTTAAAAAAGGTAATTTATAAAGCTGATATATCCAACAGAAATGGCTTGAACTAAACTGTGTATGAGAGACAAATGAACTCCTGTAAAGTTTATATCAAGACAGCCCCAAGGAGCCTGACCCACAGTGTTGTTAGGACTTAAACCCTACACAAGGGCAGTTGGTGTGTCGTTTCCTATATAAATATTTCACATAGAGAAATGTTATTATATATTGGTGCATGGGAAAACTGACTAAAATTAGTATATCTCTAATTATTATACTTATGACCTAAAATTCTAGAGTTTCTTCATATCATTTTACAAAAAAAAAAAAATTGAATTGTTTAGAAAATGCTATGAGGCAGTTGGCTAGCAATTTGGAGCAAGTGGGTATCTTATACTTCATATCCAAAGGAACACCAAAAGTTAACATTAAGCAGGATATGATCTGGAGAAGATTAGGTTGATATGGGGGAAATTTTAAGTATCTTAAGTTGAAAAACGAACTTTTTTTTAAAAAAGGTTACCAAGCTTGATTCCATTAAACTTTGTACCACTTATCTCCCTGGTGAAACAGAATTTAAGTGCAAGAGAATATTAATTTCAGTCATATCATATGTTTTTGCAAAGACTTTTTAAAGACTGACTACTGCACACTAAATAATTGACTTGCTTTTTTGTTTTGCAGTTTCACTATTAAAGGATCTAAAACACGCAAATATAGTAACATTACATGACATTGTTCACACTGATAAATCTTTGACTCTGGTCTTTGAATATCTGGTATGTATTTCATTTTAAAAGAATCAGCTTTTCGATTGTTTTAAAATTTTTAATAAGAAGCTGGGGCTCCCTAACAGCCCCCAGAGACATTGTTGTATCATTGTTTGTGTATAATTACGTTTGTGTGTGATTCAGACAGAAAAAGCATATTTAAAAAAATAAATATGCTGGGAGACAGACAACAGAAAAGTGGGTGAAGGGAGATATCAGACAATGTAAGACATGACAAAATATTAATAATTTATAAATTACCAAAGGTTCGAGAGGGAGGGGAGAGCAGGGAGGGTGGGAAAAAAATGAGGAGCTAATATCAAGGGCTCAAGTAGAAAGCAAAAGTTTTGAGACTGATGGTGGCAACAAATGTACAAATGAATGGATGTGTGGATTATGGTAAGAGTTGTATGAGCCCCCAATAAAGTGATTTTTAAAAATAAATAATAAATAAATACTGTTGATTGAATGTGCCATGCACTGAACATCATACATCACACAATGAAGTACTATCACTTATTTATTTTTAGGACAAAGACCTAAAACAGTACATGGACGACTGTGGAAACATCATGAGCATGCACAATGTAAAGGTACGCTTTAGTGCCTAGTTTTACATTTTATTTAAAGCCTGGATAAACACTATAAAAAAGAAAATGTACTGGCTCAAAAATATTCTGGTTCATACGTTTCTCTTAGGCATTTTAAAGAAGTTATTACCTTCCGAACATAATACTCAGAACTTCTAATTACAATGCCCACATTTCTTCTAACTAAACCTTTTTGGATAGAACTGGTTACAAGTCTTTTAGAAACTAATTTTGATATTTCCTTTCACATCCTTATTTGGAAGAGAATGTACATCTGTTTATAGATATAATCTACTTAAAAAAAAAGTGTGTCCTTTTTACAAGCTGCCTTTAAATGGAAGACTCCCTGATAAATTTTAAGAGATTATTTAGTTTTTAAAAAATGGGAAAAACAAAGCAAACAAGAACCAACTTTTCAAGGTTGTGTTAATACAGGGAGACTGGAGAAACAAATTCATAGACATTCATATGTGTATAAGAAAGAACTTTAGGACTGAGCCCTGGTGACATAGTGGTTGTGTGTGGGACTGTGGTCCACAGGGTTGATGGTTCAAATCCAGCAGCTGCTCTCCAGGAGCAAGGATGGGCTTCCTACTCCCACCAGGGCAGTGATGCCACACACACATACAAAAGAAAGAACTATATATACAAGAGCAATTGAATATTGAGAAAACAGTCCAACTCAGTCCAGTTCAAATCCTTACGCGCCCAATATTAGCCCATATGTCCAATACCAATCTATAAATTCCTCTTCGCACACATACCACATGCAATGACGCTGAATGCCAGAAGATGTCGGCCAGTAGGTGGAAAGTCTTGTGGATCCAGTGGCAGTAGAAACATCTGAGCATTGGCAGGGGCTTCCACGTGGCTCTTTAAACCCCAGGGCTCTAGTGTAGCTCCATATGCCTTCTCAACAGGAATTTCTCTCAGGGAGTGTATGCATGTCCCGCCTCCAGCAAGCCACATATCTCCTTAGCACCTCACAATGAGGTCATCAAGCTGTGACCTGATTGACAGGATATAGTCCACCCCTTAACTTTTAAATGTCAAGTTGACATCAGATTTTGTAATTACCACAGACTACCCCTTGTCAATTTGACATGTTCATGCAACTCTTTAGCCAGATATAATTTGCAAACAAATAACGAAATCTTATCTGTACCTAAGCAGGATAAAACTGAAATGCATACAGTTCAATATGTGCCACTCTCATTTAAACACAACATTTTATAAGTGAACAAAATATAAATATCCTATGCCTAACAATTGCAGCTACTATATATACTTTAGTATAAGCCAAGTTTCTTCAGCAAAAATTTTAATGCAGTTTTTATGGTAAAATTGGGTGTCTCGGGCTGAGCCCCGGTAGCATAAGTGGTTGAGTGCGCAACTGTGGCCCGTGGGTTTGGCGGTTCAAATCGAGCGGAGGCTCTCAGGAGCGGCACTGGGTAGTGCCCACAACCACCAGAGGCAGTGATGCCCACAAAAACAAAAACAAAAAAAATTACAGAGTTATGTTTGTTTAAAAAATCAACAGCTATTTGGGTCAGTTTATATTCGAGTATATGTGGTAAATAACACCTACACCTTAATCTGATAATCCTCTGAATATATCCCAGCACCTATGAAAGTCAGTATGTCAACCATTTCATGCCTTTATCCTCCCCATTTTGAGTATCCCATTTCTATACTGCCCACTTACATTTACCCAATACTCTGAGGAGACAATCATATTCTTTGATGTGAAAAATCTTCATTCAAGTTGGAACTTTGTGAAGTCTGCATCCATAAGCAAAGTCAAATCAGGACAGACCATCCATAAAGTCAGCAGCAATATGCACCAGTTCATAAGCTCATAAATCTTCTCTTTATATGGTCAGGTTTTGATCAACTCAGTGTGGGCTGCCTCACTTAACCTCACCAGGATGCCTATAGGTAGCCTTGCTTTTAGACAATGGTTCCCTTCACAAATTCTCAACAACCCTACTCCCTTTGGGCTAGGTCATAAACCTCAGACCAGTCAACCCGATCTCATCTTCTGTAGTTCTCATAAATCAGGTCCATGGATGTCAGTTAAGTCTCAGACTTAACCCATCTCTTTATTGCTCATTTTTCTCATTTCCACTCAACAAGTAGATCCAGTTGGTCGCACAACAAACATTTCAGTTTGCTCACTGGTTCCGTTTAATAGTTCAGTCCTAGAATGGAAAGTTTCTTCAGGGCTCCAGATTTTTTCCAGCTCTGACAAAAACCACTAGTTCAAGATTCAAAAAGCCAAAGAGTTCCTTTTTCTTCAATCTGTCAACAGCCCCCTAGGCAAGTCTCTCTGAATGCAAATATTATAAGTATTCCAAAGCACTGGGTGGGGCATATCCTTTCAGAGCCTTCTTTGCCGGTATGTCCTTATCCAATTGAATTTTATTGGCTGAAGGCAAGGCTTACAAACTATCTGTTTTCATACTTCCCAATAATCATTTCTATCAATCTTTATATCAATAATAATAAGCAGAAGAAATCAGTATAAACAAAGTAGAATCAGTATAATATCAATTCTTACAACAGTCAAGATCAATCCTTATTTAGTTTATCTTTTTTGAGGGGGCCATCACTGCCCTCTGGTGGTCGTGGGAGCTACCCAGCACTGCTCCTGAGAGCCGCCACTGGATTTGAACTGCCAAGCCCGCGGGCTGCAGTCCCACACTCAACCACTTACGCCACCAGGCCTCCGCCCTATTTAGTTTATCTTAATCCTTATCTAAACTATTCTATTGATATAAATATGAGATTAGACCTCTAACAGGATAAAGCCCTAGCCAAGCTTTCTATCATCATTTTGACCTTCTGTCAGTCATTTTCCCTAAGCATTTCTGAGAAACTCAAGGGGCAATTTGCCCCTGAGCTCACAATATGCATTAATCACATTCATTTTTGCCATTTCAAGCAGGAATAACCAAAGACTACAACTAATGGAAGAATCAAAGCTTTAACTTTCCATGTTTTTTCCAGAAAACAATCCAGTAGACCGCATGGCCACCTCTGCCCTCTGGCTAGCCCAAAAAAAATCACTACCATGAGGCAAAAGTCAAACAAATATCTACTTGCTATCCTTATGATTTGTTTCTCTAGTAACCCACTCCCAAGGTACCATAATGTGTTAGGCTGGGGATACTAGAGAGACGAACTTATGTAATTATCCCAGTCATTTATGAATAAAGGTAATAGGAAAGTGTGGTATAATATAGGGTCAGATAAAACCCACAATCATTATTGGAGTAAACCATTTAGTAATTTTCTTGCAGTTATTCTTTTTGGCCTGCTTCATTGATACATACTCCAAATTTAGCAAAGATGTATCTTCCAAATTTAACCAGCAGTTGTGAAACTTACTCTAGGAATTGGCTACTCCAGCTCTGTGTTTACAGATATAAAGATACTTTCAATTTTGAGATAGTAACTTTAAATATATGTAAGCAAAACCCATTGGCATCAAGTCAATTGTAACCCATAGGAGCCCTATAAGAACAGTAGAAATGCTCCACAGAGTTTTCAAGACTAACTTCTGATGGCGCCTACTGCCTTATATTGCTCCCTGAAAGTTCTAACTGCCTACGTTTCAGGTAACAGCAGGTAAGGGCTGCCTTTAACCACTGGATCTCTACATATTAATTATTAGATAATAAGTTGGTAGATACATATGAGTGAGCTACTAAAAGACAACTCAGAACATACACCTTGCTAAAATTTTTAAGTAAGAGTCTAAGTGTAAGCTTATATATGTTCAAGAAGTCCTCAAAAATTTGTGGACAAATGGAACTGAAAGAAGGTAGAATTTTTTCATGAAATTTTTGAAGCCCCTCATATTACCTACTCTGAGAGAATTGTTTACACTTCATTTTTCAAGGTGTTGTGGCTCTTGTTTGCATATATAGTTGACCTTTGAACAGCATGGAGATTAGGGGCACCAAACTCCTGAGTTGAAAATCTGCATCTCCCTTTGGACTCACTCAAAACTTAACCATGAGCCTACTGTTGACCAAAGTCTTTACCAACAACATAAACAAGTCAACTAACACACAGTCTACGTAGTGCATACATTACATGCTGCATCAGCATAAAAGCTGTGTTTCAATGCAAGTTGAAATGGTATCTTGCACCAAGTGCAAGATTTCTGTGTCCTGCTGGTGTAACTGTAGGAATGGCTTTATGAATTTCCAGCATTTTTTGTTTTTTTACCATGTTGGACTCACCTTGAAATGATAGTCAACCACAGCTGTAGACTTAATTTATAGTACATTTGAAGCAGTCACCTTTTTCTTGTAATGTCCTAACTTTTCTCTGCTTTTTGGGGAGCATTTTAGACATGCTAGGCATGTCTTATGGGTCCCCTGCCTGTTGTTATTTTGTTTTTACAGTATTAAAATAAGCACATGAGATCACTTTTTACTGCAATATATCATCTACTGGAGAGACATCATGCATAGATTGTTAATGTCATCACAGAATGTTATTTAAAAATATATCCACATTAGTGAACCTGTGCAGTTCACACCCATGTTGTTCTAGGGGCAACTGTATTTTGGGTGTTTTTATTCGGGTGCTTTAACGCTTTCATATTGCAATAATTTGGAACTCCTCATCATAATTTTACAAAGATTTGCAAAAACCTACTTTTTCCCTTTTTAAGCCGGATCTACAAGGCTGACAAATAAAAATTAGACTTAAAAATGATTTCAGCATTTTCAAAGCATGCAAATATGTAGCATAGAAAAATGATGCAGCTCTGACTTCACACAGACTTTTTACACCAACTGCCCTGGCACCATCAGTGTGCCTAGTTCTGCTTTTCAGGTTCAGCTGAGGTGCACTCTTGAGTCATCTGCACCCAAAGTGTTCTTTCCTGTTAGAGTCAAAGGTCTGTGTTCCACATCTCTCTTTCCACCAAATTCTATGACAAAAAGCTTGCCAACCTTTCGTTTTATAAGATCTGGTTCCCTCCGAGTTGTCCTTCAGTGCTAATCCTTTCACAGTCCTAGTTGATTGGAAGGCTGAGTAGGAGGAACTAAAAGTAAAATGCCCACAAGCTGGTGGGTAACAAGCTGGTTTAGACTATTTTTATAGCACGTAATTTACCAGAGCTGTACAGCACCATCCTCTTTGATACTTTAGTTTTTTCATAAAATCACCAGTTCTGATGCTTTACTTTAAGGATATTGGCCACATTTATTTATTTAGAGTAGGGTTGGTGGCTCATTATTTTGCCAAAATTTATCGTCCAAATGTAAACCTTAGAGCCCTATAAGTTGATGAGGATATGTTTATTTTAAATTATTTTCTGTAACAAGTGAGCAATTACTAACAAGACAATTTCATTTCACTTTATATTTATTTTAATGAATACGACCTGTAAAACTTGAAAAATGGCAGAGGTGTAAATAGAATAACAAGCTGTAAAACTAAGAAAACAATTATATACAGGAAAGGCTTTTTAGTTTTCTTATACTATTCTAACAAGACCAGTATATTTTGCTTTTTTATGTATACTATAATGTGTGCCTATTTGAAAGTATGCATTGTTATCTATAAGACTAATTTCTATCTATCTCTCTCCTTTTTAAGCTGTTTTTATACCAAATTTTACGTGGTTTGGCATATTGCCACAGAAGAAAAGTATTGCACCGAGATTTGAAGCCACAGAACCTACTCATTAATGAAAAAGGAGAGCTAAAGCTCGCAGATTTTGGTATGGAATGTGAGAGATATTTATAAAGTACTTTCAGCATGATTAAGTCTTAAAAAACTCTTGTCACAATAGGTGTCATCATTATTGTGTATTTAGAAATTTTCCCTGTAGACCACAGAGTAAGGTTTATGATAGAACCTTGATGAGTGAGTTAATTTTTATGATCATACGCTTCTTAATTTTTAGTGACAAATGCAAAAATCTACTCAGGGTGTAATTCCTAGACGTCTCAGAGTCTTTAAGATCCTCTGCGAGGAGGTTTCCACGGCAAAATGTATAAACATGGATATGCTAAAATGTTATTTACCCTTTTCATTGCATAAGTATATCTGTTGATGATCCCCAAAGTGTCAGGTACAGCTACTGGTACCATAGTAGAAATCGAAGCAGGGACAACCAAGCTGTCCTTTGTAGTCGCTATGTTTTTCACCACTCCACACATGTAGAAATAAAGTACAGGTTACACTCTACAAGGTGTGTAATGAAATGGTATAGTTTATTTAGTTGACTCACTATCCCTGAGTCATTTTTAGTATTCTGTGCTATGAAATGAGAAGATTCATTAAACATATTTGCTGAACTCAAGGAAAGTGCTTGCATGCTGATTTGAGTGCACACTGAACCAGCCTTCATTTTTACTTGGGAGGGTAGAAAAAATGACAGCCTTCTTTACTCAGACTTGGGTATTTGGCAGACACTTTTTGAAAATGAGTGAAGTGAGTCTCTCACTTCAAAGACAACAACAGAAAGGCTCTCTCCCCCACAGTGAAATTTGAGTTCTCAAGCACAAATTGCTGTTTGGAAATTTGGATCTGCCACTTGAGCTGCCTAGCATCCCAATACTAACTTTTCTTACTAGAGCTGTGGTGATATGCAAATGTAATTTTGTTGGAGAAAATATGTAAACAAATATGTAAATATTTAGAAGAAGATCTGTGGAAGTCTTGGACCCATTATTTTTCAAATGACAAGCACATGCTATTAGAAAATCGTCTATGAATAAAAGATCCATCAAAGTGAAATGCAGGATGAAGAGTATAGTGATGTAGTTTCAGTCACCACATAACTTCTAAAACTCAATTTGCTTCATGTTCTGCAGTAATATCAATAATTTCTTCATTTAGTTCACCCAAAGCAATGTTTCAGTACAGATTGCATGCAGAAGCAGATATGACAATCCAGTTATTTTCAATTAAGCTAGAAATTGAAGAGTTTTATATAATTGTAAAGCAGTGACATTTTTCTTACTAGTTTTAGTTTTGTTTGGAGTAAAATATGTTTGGTAAAAAAGTGTTATTTAAAAAAAAAGTGTCATTTATGCTAACATTTAATGAATGATGGGGTTTTTAAAATCATTTTATTGGGGGCTCATACAACTCTTAGCACGATCAATGTATGCATCAATTTATGCAGACCACATTTGTACATTTGTTGCCATCATCATTCTCAAAATACCTCCTCTCTAGGCCCTTGGTATCAGCTCCCCATATTTCCCCTCCATCCCCTTCCTCCTCCCTCATGAATCCTTAATAATTTACAAATTATCATTATTTTGTCATATCATACACTGTTCAGTGTGTCCCTTTACCCACTTCCCTGTTGTCCATACCCCAGGGAGGAGGTTATATGTAGATCCCTGAAATTGGTCCCCCCTTTCTTCTCAACCTTCCCTCCACCCACTAGGTATCATCACTCTCACTACTGGCCCTGAAGGGATCAGCTATCCTGAATTCCCCATGTTTCCAGCTCCCGTGCACATCCCCTGGTCTAGCTGGATTTTTAAGATAAAATTGGGATCATGATAGTGGGAGGAAGCATTTAAGAACTAGAGGAAATTTGTATATTTCATTGTTGCTACATGAATGGTGTTTTTGATGAGTAAACATTAGAGTTTTTTCTTCCCGTTTTCATTACTTTTATGGTCAGCAGCAATAAATGTAATCCACATAAACAGATACTCATTGTTTTTGTTTTCTTCCATAATTTTTAAGAGTGGAAAAGATTTTAGAGACTAAAAGCATATTATAATTTATTGAATTAATGGCTATATTTGTATTACCTTGTCAAGTAATTAGACTTTACAAGATTAGAAAGAAAGCTGAAGTTGCATGTTCTTTTTACTTCTAGAAAGATTAATCTTTTTCAGCACTTGTGTTTAATAAGATCTTAGAAGATTTCACTTTCTAATAAACCATATGAGTTATAAGATTGGAAAGTGCTCAAAACAATACTAAATTATATTAAAAGAGATGTGTGTTTACTTAGAATTTTCTATATTCCCACAGTTGAGTGTCTGAATGCTCTAAATTTAGTCTTATGGCCCCTTCATTCCCTGTTTCTATATTTAACACTTACAAATTTTCTGTAAATTATTAAAGTAGGTTTACTTTCAAATATATCATTAAATTTGATAAATATGAATGTTTCAAGTATTGATTTGGTGATGAACTTTCATTAGATAGTGTGTTCTGGAAATTCTTTTGCTCATTTGACACTTTTCTATTTGTTGGAAAACAAAGGTTGTTTATTTGTTTTTCCTTTCTTTAAAAGAAATGTTTAAAAAAGAACGTACAAGTTACTTGTATATGTTTACATATAAGTTATGCAGTCTCTTCTAAGGCAGAGTTTATGTAATTATTTCCTTGTAATTATTCTTTCCCCACTTTACTTCTGGAGAGGCTCCATTTGTTGCTTGCTGTTTCTTAATTCCAAAGTGAACAGCAGCCAGAGAGTCCCCTTCATACCTGTTCGAGATGCAAAAGGAATACCAAGGGCCATTAAAAAAATTTTTTTAATTACTTTTATGGAGTGTTTTAAATTTTGCTACTAATCTTGACAAAGCAAGTCAAGCAAATGTTTTTTTCCCACAAGCCATCAAAAAAAAATTCTGATTAGTGTATGGTATAGTGTAATCAATTTGGTTTCTATTATTTTAGATAATTTTCTATTGTTTATACAGCACATGTTTTTATGACTAAAAGTAAGGGAAGCCCTTGAAACTTTCATTATGTGTGCTGTTCGTGGATTCCTATGAAGTGAAACTCTGGCTTCTGGGTCTGGCAGGTAGCGTGGTACATGTTGGTCTGCTGACAGCAAGTCCACGGGAGGAAGGGGAGGCTTTCTAGTCCTCCAAGGACTTGCAGTCTTGGACCCACAGGGCAGCCCAATTTAGTGAGCGGTTCCTTACTGTGAAGTGCTATGATGTGGGTTCCGACTTACAGCAACCCTCTTCCCAACAGAAAGGAGAACACTGCTCAGCCTTGCCCCCACCCTCACAAACATATTGAGCATGTTTGGGAGGCCCCGCACAAGTCCATCTTCTTGATGGACTTCTTTCTTGTTCGGGGACTCTCCTGAGCACGGGGCCCTTTTCCAGGGACTTGTTCCGGAAGGAACTCTGGTGCTGTAATAGTTAAGCATGGGGCTGCAATCATCATGGGCAGCAGCTAAAAGTCACTGGCCTCTCAGCGGGAGAGAGACGCGGTTTTCTCTTTCTGTAAAGAATGACAGTCTCAGACACTCACAGGGACAGAGCTGTGTTCTCTCAGAGCGTCACTCTGAATTAGCATCGGCACTTCATGGCAGTGATTTTGGTCAAGTGGTGTCACTCCTCAGGGGCCCTGCTGTCAGTAGTCCGTTACGCGTTGATCTGCTAGCCACAGGTCAGAGGTTAGAACTCATCGGCTGCTCTTTAGGGGAAAAATGAGGGCTCGACTCCTATAAAAAGCTCATCATTTAGGAAGTCCACCAGGGCAGTTGTACCCGCACTCTAGGGTTACTGTGAGTCCGAATCAGCTTCCTGTCTCTCTTATCTCGGTATCACAGTTTAATAGAGATGGCCTTATATAATAAAATCACACTCAATTAATTTGGTTTGGGTGAGATTATTGCTGCCTTTGTTTCATGCCAATGCTGAAACTACTCATGAACCAAAACTTGTCTCAAAACCTCTCCTGCTTCAGAATCCCCTCAGGAGCAGGGGAAAAAGCACTGAGGGCTGGTTATGTCGGCTGTGTACAACAAGCAATGGTAACCTTTTAAGTTTCCATACACCAAAACTAACGAGACCTTTTGCCATCCAGTTAACGGACCGACACAGAACAACCCCAGAGGACAGTAAAAAGGCCCTTCCAGGTTTCTAGACTAATTTTTACTGGAGCAGACTGTCACATCTTTCTCCTCCAGAGCCATTGAGGGTCACCATAGCATATGGCACTGCCTTAAAGCGTCGTGGCATTAGGAAGGTTGAAAACCACTGGAATAACAACCTTATGCCATGTATGGGAATTAATAATATCCAGTGCTAGTGGGGTTTATGATATTTGCCAAGAGTTATTCATATAACTTAAATAATATGAACAATTTAAGCTTATTCTAAGATTTTATTTGCCAAATCAATTTTGACACAGGATACTTTTCTCTAGATAGGCTTTTGCAAGAAACTTGTTGGTAAACCTTCAATACCTGTAGGATTTGAAGTAAAAATTGGTATGATGAATGAGAGTTAGAGTCTGCTTTAAAGTTGATGCATATATCTGTTTTTAAAAAAATCCATTGGCCTATTTTGAGTTATGTTGTCTAAGACATGATTCTTGCCTCGTGACTCTTAGAGCAA
The DNA here is from genome assembly GCA_004026705.1 of Nesogale talazaci. NCBI lineage: Eukaryota > Metazoa > Chordata > Mammalia > Afrosoricida > Tenrecidae > Nesogale > Nesogale talazaci. The sequence continues at coordinate 90,636 of PVJH01006968.1, forward strand.
ATAAAAATGTCTTCGTTTAAATTAACCCAAGCCACTTTGCCAGGAAGATTCAAATGCATAGAAATAAACATAGTACCTCTTTGGTTCTGGAATTATAGTTTAGATAGATTTTTGCTGATTCACAGTCATTAATGCTCACAACAAAGTTCCTAAAAATAATTTTGTTGAATTTCTTGAAGTTTCTGTGTATCCATCTTAGGTATATTCCTAACCTAGTATCCTGCTAAGGATCTGGCCTGGGAAATTCACCCTAATTAAATGTTTGCTTTTTCGTTCCTTCCCTCTGAAGGACTAGCCAGAGCCAAGTCAGTTCCCACTAAGACCTACTCCAATGAAGTCGTCACACTGTGGTACCGGCCTCCTGATGTGCTGCTGGGTTCCTCTGAGTACTCGACACAGATTGACATGTGGTAAATATATGTGGTGTTATGACTATGTGTAGTTTTGAAAGAACCAAAGCTATTAGTGCAGGGCCTGCTAATAGATCCATAGTGTAAGTGACCGTTGAGAGTTGTACTATGGCAGGAAGATCACCTAGGTGTGAGTATCACGTCTACCACTTGTCACTATGTAATGGCCTTAATTATGCTTCTTCTCTATGCTTAGTTTCCTCATGTCAAGAAATAGGAATAATAATTATATAGTAACTTTTGAGAAAAGTTCTGTGAATAATGGTAAAGCCAAATTAGCAAATACGTGAAAAGCACTTAGGAGAGAGTTCCAGTGATTCGTTTTTAATCACCATCTAATATTCACCAAAAGCCAGCAACCATAAATTATCAAGTTATCTAAATACTAGTAGGCATCTGTGGTCACAACATTTTGCTACTGACATGCTTCCAGATCTCCATAAAATGTCTTCAAAAGCCCGGAATTCATTCCATCCCTCTATACAACTACGCCCTTTTAGCCTAAACAACCTGGCCTTCCCCACCACAGCTCTTCTGTGATCATCAGTCCATCCATCCGGAATGTCTCCTGCGCTTCAGTTTCTGCCCTGTGCCTTTGAATCCATTCTGACTCATGGTTACCCATGTGACAGAATTGAATGGCTTCTTTGGATTTCTGAGACTCTGAATTTTTATAGAAATAGAAAGTCTCATCTTGCTGGAACTATGTGTTTGAACATGTAATGCCTCCCCCCACTCCTCTGTTTTATTTTAAAAGGGTGTTGGGTGTATTTTCTTGAAATAGCTTCAAAACTTTCAAACACGCACCCTCCCCACATATGATAATTTCTCCTGAAGGATAGTAGCATCTTTAGTCTATTTAAATATCCTTCATAATAGTATTGTAACTATATAATTCCTTCTATTATTGTTTTGAACGTTATGTACAGCTTCCCTTTGTATCACATTTTAACATATACATTTTTATTATCAATTGTTAGAGTGTGAGCCATTGAAAGGAACAACTGTGTCTTAGACGGGAGTGTATTCACATGGTCCCTAGAAGGCATTATTCATCCTCAGCTTCCATCCTTTCCTCCTCTTACACACACTTACCCTGACCTTTCTTATTTTCTCTCTGCTACCACATTAGAAATATGTAATCATTGATTCTCTGTATTCCACTGCTCGTTATATTACCTTAGGCTGCTGTCATGTCTCATAATAATCTTTATAATAATCAAGGCTCATAATAATTTTAATTGTCTTCCTTGTTTTCTACCTTGCCACCCTGTGAGCTCAAGATCCATATGCAAAGGGGTACCCCCCCCCCCCAAAACCCAGGCTGCACGAAGATTTCCTACTGTGAATTTTTCCCTCTAGGCAAGCATCCAGCAACTTGCTCTGAGTTAGTACACCCAGTGGCATTACCTGGGAAAGTTTTCTCTGGTCACAGTGACTTTTTTCATAAGAGCAGTTGCATTCAAGCCTCATTTTTTTTTTTTTTTTTTTTGTTATGCCTGATTCAAGAGAACAATGTGCAGTTGTGATGTTTCGTTTCCTGCTTGGGAAAAATGCTGTCGGAACTGTTGTGATGTTGAACACAGCTTATAAGGATAGCACTATGGGGAAAACTCAAGTGTATGAGTGGCTTCTCGTTTCGAAAAAGGAAATGTCAATTGTTTAATGACAAACCTCACGCTAAGCACCTGTCAGCTTCCTGAACTGACAAAAATGTCAACGAGTGGTGCATTTGGAGTTCATTCCACCACATCAGGCTGTTAATCAAGCGTTCTATTTAGAGGTTATGAAAAAGATTGCATAACAGTGTGCAACAAAAGAAGCCTGATTTGTGGCAAACGGGCCTGTTTTTGCCACCATGACAGTGCACCTGCTCATGCAATTGTCTCAGTGTGCCACTTTTTGCTTCTCTTGCCCCACACACCTTACTCACTGACCTCACTCCATACAACTTCTTTTTGTTCCATAAATGAAAAGGGTTATAAAAGGATAACAATTCGATGGCATAAAAGAGTTGAAGAAAAAAAGGGGGAGATGCTGTCAGCCATCCAAACAGATGAGTTTGAAAAATGTTTCCAAGAATGAAATTGCATATTTGACAAAAGTTGTAAGTGTAATGGAGAGTACTTAGAAGGTGATAAGGGTTGTTTGTTTTGTTTTGTTTTTAAAATTTAATACATAGTTTTGAGGGGAAAGACTCTGTGTTTTTCAGGAAGTACCCCCTCGTATCAATGGAGCAGGATCCAGTGAGGTAATAAGGAAAGCACTACCATGATATCTAACTCATAGGAAGCACTCTTGTTAGCTCTACTGTTAATATTCTTCAAGGTCATGCAAAGGAGAGTTAAATATTTTAAGTAGAAAAAAATGGATATAGCAATACAAAAGTTGAAACAAATAATGTAAGTGTTAACACTCTAGGTTCTGCTGCAAAAAAACTCTTTTAGGAGATAAACAGGTAGGCTAGTTCAAACTCTCCAGAAAGAAAATCTTAAGGCAAAGATTCTTGGACTTCTACATTATATAAATGAGTTGCTTTTATCTCCCCCTCCCCTATCTCTGTTATATTTTAAAGGGGCGTTGGTTGTATTTTCTTTGAGATGGCTTCCGGAAGACCTCTGTTTCCAGGATCAACTGTAGAAGATGAACTACACTTAATTTTCCGACTGCTAGGTAACAGAAGAAATATTTTCTCAGTGATTTCGTACCTTTTGTTGACTAGTTAGATAAGATTGATAATTTATAATCAAAACTTTGATACTCAGACTTACGTAGATAACCATTATTTATAGAAACTATAGTTAGTATATTATATAAAGATTGAACTTTCCAGGTAATGTTGCCTTTACATTTACTGAAGTCTACTTTTGTAATAAAGATTTTATGGAAGAACAGAGAAGAAAAACAGTATTGAAATTAATAGCTTAGTAGACAGCTCTAAGACTGTCTTAAACTTAAGTGACTTCATATAGTCTTTTTAGTCATATAAATACTTACTTATTTCTATTTAAAAATCTGCATACAAAATGTGTATGTACTTTATATATATGTTTATAACTACATTGTTTTTAAACTCAGGAACTCCATCTCAGGAAACGTGGCCAGATGTCTCTTCAAATGATGAATTCAAGAACTACAACTTTCCAAAATATAAACCACAGCCTCTAATTAACCATGCACCCAGGTATTTTCCCCTCTTTAAGTTAAAGTATATGGGGAGATGGGGGCGTGGGAAGCAGGTGTGTGTGTGTGTGTGTGTGTGTGTGTGTGTGTGTGTGTGTTTTAGTGAGGGGTTTGGGGTTGGGTGTAGAAGTGTGGGGAGTATGGACAATCTATCTCCATATCACCCTCGTCAATATTTTGATGTAATAGCCCAGTGTTACCCAAAGTGGGTGATACCATGCCCTGGAGGGACCTGGAATAATCCAGAGAGGCAGCAAAATTATGGGCTCTAGGAGAATGGTTTATAATTGTTGGGGGTTACTGAGTAATTTTTTTTTTTTTTTTCAGAAAAGGGAGGTGGATAGGCCAGAAAGTTTGAGAACCTGTGTATCAGCCAAAGTAGAATTTAGGAAAATAATAGGGACACACAATTCATAAACATTTTAGGTTGCTCATTCAATTGATAACAGTCTTCCATACTCCAGATTGTTTGGTGATCATGACTCACTAAAGTATGAAAATAGCATTAGCGGGCTGAGCCCCGGTGACATAGTGGTTGTGCGCAGGACTGCAGCCCACTGAGATGGAGGTTCAATTCCAACTCCACGGAGGAAAGGCTGGGCCTCCTACTCCCACCACCTGAGGGCAGTGATGCCCCCCCCCCCCAAAAAAATAGCATTAGCTATAAATAAAATGGCCATAAAGTTTTGAAAATAAATTTTAATTTAGAAATCAGAGTTTATGTAGATCATTCTTCCAGAAAAAACACTTGATTGATGTGCAGTTCAGTGTCATGAAGACCACGTTATATTTTTTCTCTTGCTTTCTGCAGAACTGTTCTGTATAGAATTTAAAAACATAAGGAAATGTGCTATAAGTAGAACCATTTCCCTGATACAAGATGACCCATCATTATTTTGATTTATGTTTTGACAGAGTTTCTAAAAATGCTTCCTGACTCCTTATTAAAATTTAGTCTCCTAAATGTCAAGCATTAATATTAATAGTTTCTGATGATAATGACAGTCAGCTAGACTCCGATTATTGTTTGAGTCAAAATATTTTTACTTATGAAAGTAACTTGGAAGAACTTAGTCCTTTAACTACACCTTTTCATCTTTTAAAAAAGTAAGAAAGCACTAAGATACCAAATAAGGCCATGCACTGTTTTAGTCAAAAGCCATTCATATTGCTTACATTTATGTGAATTGATATTCTTATTGCCACTACAGCAATTGTTACCTTTCTAAGTAGACTTGTTCAGGAATGATAATATACTCTGGAATTCGTGTTTCCCACTAGTAGTATAAACCATATGTTTGTCATTTACATATTGTTCGCTGTTTGTAATGTTCAGCATAGAAGGTTTGTGCCCTTCTTTGAAGCAGCTTCTGCATGACCTTAGACACCTAGCTTGTCTGTACCCACAGAGTGTTGGATGTGCCAGAATGGCAAACTGCAGAGGATTACAAGACTCTAGAGCGTATGTAGGCTGCAGCATCTACAGTACCCTCTAGAAGCACTTAGGGACAATATTACAGTATTCATCATTGTGCTTTTGCTAGTGCTAGTTAGTGAAAGGCAGAATGTGTGGTTTCTAATCAAGAAATTATCTCACTAAATAATCCCTAATTCCTCTACTCTGTATTATGTTAATCCCATTACTGTAAGCATCTGTCTTTATTGACTATAATCATGTCTTTATTGTATTATTGGTTTTATAACCATTACTAATTAAGTTTTGTGATGTTATTGTTACATATATAAGCTGAACTTTATACTCTCTAGTGTGCAATGCTTGGCAGACCACTCTGAAAACACTGGTTGGATGATTTCCCCTCTGCTTATCTGTGCTTATCTGTGTCCCAGTGATGGATTTGGAGGCAACTTATGTATGTTTTGACATAATAGGAAAAGAATATCCCATAACTCTGTTTCAGTGAAGCACTGAAAACACTCCATTTATTGAACTTCATATAAAGGTTACTATGTTTTGAGACAGAATGATGATTTTAAAATATCTACGGTTTTAGTAATCTGAATTGCTCTTGAATATTGAAAACTTGAAGCTCAATTATTATGGGTTCTACTTAAGCAGTAGAATAGGTTTCTTTTTTTAATTTTTTTTTTGTGGCATCACTGCCCTGGTGGGAGTAGGAGGCCCAGCCTTGCTCCTGGAGAGCTGCTGCTGGATTTGAATTGTCAGCCCTGTGGGCCACAGTCCTGCACTCAACCCCTACTCTAACCCAGGCTGCAAATCTGGGTTTCTTAATGATATGATAAAACAAATTTGAGCTTATTTGGAATGCAACAAGAATGGCTATTTTGTAAATGGAAATAGTTGAGAAATGGTTTTCTCTCAAAGATTTCAATTACCTGCAGTAAGGGTAGGAACTGCCATTTGTTTTTGTTGTTTCTAGGTTAGACTCCGAAGGAATTGAATTGATAACAAAGTTTCTCCAGGTAAGTTGTATCTTATTTTGTAATTGTTAAATGGGTAGTCAGCTTTATCTGATTTTGTTTCCTTAATAGATAGGATCTGTAATAAGTCCTTCCT